>JANHGL010005444.1:0-10292 GCA_024611195.1 Ceyx melanurus | reverse complement strand
GGCTGGGGGAGGGCGGCGGGCCATGGGAAGGCCGAGAGGGGAGAGGGACTGCGCAGTGGGTGCGAGGAGAGGCGGGTTTAGCCTGGCAAGGCCCACCGAGGCGGCCTCAGGACAGCCTCCCTGGGCGGGGGCTGCGAGCGGAGAGGGACGGCTGTCAGAGCCTCGTAGTACAACGATCTGTTTGTTAAAGGCCACACGAACTGATGTTTGCACAGGCAGGTTCACTTCTTTCAGTGAAGTCGTCCTTGCTCAAGGTATGCCCGTGCTTTTTATCCAAACACACGACCGGTGGAATCCTTGACGTTTGAAGTTTAGTTCACGGAAACCTTCTCTTTAAAAACACGTATGTGCTGGTAAATACAAACCCAAGGATGTTCAGTGCCATCGAATCAACCAGAAAAGTAACACTGAAAGGATCATGAAAGAACAGATGGGGTGCTAGCTGTAAGGAGAGAAATGTCAAGTAAGTATCTGAGGCAGACGTAGAGCAGGACTGTGAGACAATCACAAAGAGGAGGGCATGAGAAAGAAGACTTTTCAAGCCACTTTTATTCTTTCATATTATTTTTTAGATTAAAAGCATAAATGTGCACTTCCTGCTGAAGTAGAAATCTTAAAAATTGCATTAATAAGTGTTTCCATAATTTGTTAGCTTTCATAGCTTCCAAAATTACTATTGGAAAGACAGATACGAACGTGTGCACATGGATGGACTCAGTTGCAGAGTTGCTTTTTGAATTGCGGTTATGAGTAGAAGTTCCTTTATGCCAAGTGTCTTTTCAGCCATGTGGTTAAAAGGTAGGTGCTACTAATCTAAACATAAACATACTGTAACATCTTGCAAAACAATGCCAGGGATATTGAAGGAAGAAAGAGACAGGGAGCTCTGATATGTACAACTACACTGTTTCAGAGTAACTCCAGACCTTTGTGGTTCCAAACCTGTCCAAGAGCTGACTTGATGTGATGCCAAAAAAAATATTACTTTTCAGGACCTAATTAGAGGAGATGGTAACTCCAACCATCAGGATTTATCTTGAAATAGGAATATCTGTATTTCATAAATGACCTGCTTCTGTGGCTGAAACACCATATGAATTATTTATGTACTATAGATTATCATGTATATTTATTATTATGTATTTTTTTCTTGGTATTTACTCCTAATGGAGACATAGTGTGACATAAAGGTTGCCAGGACTAAAACTTCATTTCTTTGGTCTATAAATGAAAACAAAGCAATACACATGCAATAGACATGAGTATGCAGTAGACAGGAAGGAACCAAAGGGATCATCTATGTATTAGATGGTGAGGTTTTTCAGGAGCATTTCCCTGAAAATGTCCCTTTGTGGGAGCTGAAGCTCTTGCCCTGCCCATCAGCAACATAAGCCAAATCAGCTGACTGGGTTGTTTTTCAGCAAGGCAGCCAGGGCTGTGCTCCTGAGCACCAGGCAGAGGCACTTGCCGCTGGGTGGGACAGCGTGGTTGGGTGTGCTGTGGGGTAACAGGGAAGAGGATGGTCCAGGAATACCTGCCAGACCTTTCCAAGTTTTATTTGCTTTTAGAATTGGCAAGACCCCGGGACTGTCTTTTATCTAGGATGCTCTTGTATTTCAGTAAACTAATTCAGGACTAACAAATCCTGCAGTAGCTGTGTCCTCAGTGAACTGCTGTTGCAACAAATGAGAGCCCAAAGTACAGCAGAGCTGGCTGATTAGACACACAGGCACTTGCAAACTTGATTCGTCGCTTGCTATGGCTGGCTGATTCAAGATCCTGAACTGGAAGTAAGCTAAAGTATATAAACGGGCCTGATTCTTTACACAGCTGGGGACATCTGCACAGACCTGAGAGGTCTTAAGTGGAACCTGGCACGATCCTGCCTAGACATGCAACATTTCTGACCGAGCTTGCGCTGGTGGTGGTCTGAGTGAAAGGAGGGTGGAGTGCACTTATCTTGGGACAGCTCGCACCAGGTACGGGTGTGGGGATTTCGTGAGGGCAAAGTGACCATCCTCTCGCAGCCTGGGCTGGTCCTCTGGCAGCACAAAGGTGAATTTCTGAAGGAGAGTGGTAAAGAAAATGAAGAGCTCCATCCTGGCCAGCTGTTCCCCCAGGCAGACACGGCGACCTACAGGAAAGGGAGTAGAAAGGGTCTATGAAAGAGGACAATAAAACCATGCTGGAGTCCCCATGAAGAGCAGATCACTCCTTCTGCTGTACCTCTGACTTACAGCTGGATCCTCCCCTCAGATTTACCTGCTGAGAAAGGCAAGAAGGCCTCTGGTTTCACAAACTGCCCCTTTGCATCCAGGAAGTGTTCAGGGTAGAACACATTGGGCTTCTCCCAAACTGCCTCATCCTTCAGCACGGAAGACAAATTGAGGATGACTGTCGTCCCCTGTGCTCCCCCACAAAAGGAAAAAAGTGAGAACAGCAGCATTATCTTGGCACAACGGGTCAGGGCTTTAGTCCCCTTCTCACATCTAATAGCAACCATCACTGAGGGATTCAGATGAGGCACCAGTTTCCTCCTCTCTGTCTACTTAAAGCAATGGTGAAGCAGGCACTTTGCCAATGACATGTAGCACCTGCCCCATGCTCTGAAGCACCTGAACTTTGGCAATTTGTATCCTGACAAAGGCCACTGTGTGCAAATGCCAGTTTCATGGTGACACAGTGGAAACAGCCCCTGCTTCTCAGATCCTCCTGGACTTGTTTTACAGCTGGAGAGAAAAAGCTGACTGACAGACTTCAAAGCCCAACTTTCACAGGGGCCACGGGAAATTGAAAAGCTTTCCTGCTTCACATGTCAATGATCATAGAGGAGATATTGCAAGGGTAAAAAAAAATCCCAGGCTTGCATTGCCACCAGGCTGCCAGGGCAGCTGCCTATCACAATGGCAGTGGACTGAATGCCAGTAACATTTGAATAGCTTCAGAGATGAGAATTTTAACTACTGTCATCTTAGGAAAGCCAGTAAGCTGGTGTCATGTGCCTCCAGAGAGCCTGTTAGGCCCCGTTACTTTCTCTTTCCAACATAGGCAGCAAATGTCACAGCTCATCAAGAGGAAAGCAAATGTTTGCACTGAGCTGCCACTGAAGTCGGGTTCCCACATAACCAGCACAGTCCTAGAGCACAAATGTGACCATCTGCTTGGATATTTCAAAATGTCCTATTTCAGTGCTCACCAATGACTGTAATTTGGGGCTGAAGTGCAACGCTGGAGAGTTGTGTGGGGTCACCCACGCCCCATGCCTGGTCCCTGCACATGGAGAGGATTCTGCATGGCCCATCTGGGCACAGTCACCTTGGGAATGAAGAAGCCTTGCAGCTCAGTGTCCCGGTACGTCATGTGAGGTAATCCAACAGGAGTAACATCCCCATAGCGTTGCACTTCATGGATCACAGCATTGGTGTAGGGCATGGTCACTTGGTCCCTCATGGTGGGTGATCTCTCTCTGCCAATCACTTTATCAATCTCTGCATGGACCTTACCTGAAAGCAGCACAGCTGAGGAATTAGAGTGCCCTTAGGTAAACAGATGAGGCTGGTACAACTATAGGAAGGCTGGCAGCATGAGACTGTAAAAACTGGGTGAGAACAGGACAAGCAACCATACGGAACAGAAACTAGAAGGGAATGTGTTTTTAATTGCTCAGAACCTTCTGACAGTGTCTTTAAGAAAGGCCTTGTCTCTTGACATGCTACCTTACCCCTCCTCTATGCAGCTGAAAGGGTACCTGGGCAGGCAGCATTAGATAATTAATACAGACTAGTATCTATTCCAAATACTGGAAGGAGGGTACTCTGGCCACTAGAAGTCCCCAAGTAGCCTTCAAAATGAAGGTGAGAGCAAACTTGCCCTTCCAGCTCCAGTCTCGTTTTATCAGGTCTTCCACCCTGCCACTGGTCTCTTCCAAAAGATCTGTGTTTGGGAAGTGTTCCTCCTGGTTTCTGCTAGCCTACCTACCACCAAAGCTCTCCCTCAGTCCAAAATTCCCAAACCATGAAGAGAAGTTGTTCTGTCTCCTTGCAGACAAAGGAGGGTTACAATAAAGACACCACACCTCTGCCAGTCTTCTGACTTACTTTGTATTTCTGGATGGAGAAGCATGTACAGAATTGCCCATCGGAGAGTAGTGGAGGTACTCTCAAAACCAGCAGCAAACAAGTCTGCAGTCACCAGACGAAGGTTGTTGTAGTTGAAACCCTTCTCCTCAGCTTCCTTACCCTGTGGAGAGCAAACAAGTGGATGATTGGAGCAGGGTAATTGCTGGGTTAGACTGTTGGTCCAGAGAAGTACTGAGAAGCACCAGATCCATTTCTGCTGACCAAGAAGTTCATTGGGAGAATAAAGCAGGCAACAGTCTGTGTATGACTGATGTACTTTGGTAACCCTGTTAGCTCCTGTATTTGAAGGTCGTCAGTCACCTCCCTTATGCTGAGAGATAAACACTACACCTGCCTTCAGGACAGAAGTGAGCACCCTGTGCTCTCAACTGAAAAAAAGGGCTGGTCATTGCCACTTGCCATAACATCCTCCCCCAGAGAAGGTGGGACAGACTTATTCAGGTTTGATAAGATCATAAAACCCACACATCAGAGAGGAGGCTGCATTGATGTGGCAAATGCAAAATTAACAGTATTTTGAAGGGGGTTATCTATAGCTGTGCATTACAGATTCTCACTGCTTCTGCCCTGCTATTTTCTTACAAGAAAAAAAAAAAAAAAGAAAAAGATCACTGCTGCCTATTAAGTCTTCAACACCAATTTCAGCAAAACTGGGTCTCTCATCCAAATGCTAATTGAGCTCAGATTTGTTAGCATATGAGATATGACAAGCTCTCTGCATGAGTTCATCTGCTTGTCTTTTCTAATCCTCTTTATACTTTCCTAGGGACTAGCTTCTGTTAAGTTATTCTGTATATTTTGATGCTGTTATAATATGAATAGCAATTAATAAGGCATTTTAAGACTCAGCTGTTATTCCAGTAGTGTATCTCTGGCAAGGGACCTATGGGGCTGACCTGACCAAAGTTAACTCAGTAGAGGGATTTATAAGGCTGGTTTATCAGGGGACCTTAATGAACAGATGTGACAAGAGGCAACATGATCAGACTCACATCCACCCCCAGACACTACTGCCCAGTGACATTGGTCACATTGCTCTGTCCTTGTGAGCTGGGGAAAGCCAACACAAGGGCTGGAGGTGCCCAGCGCTCACAGCATGGCAGGGTTCATAATGCAGAGCAGCAGCCCAGCCTGAAGACTATGATGGCAGAAGCAATTCACAGGCAGCATTTGCTATGATTGCTCATCTGGCACTTGAAGTTTAGTGAATCTACATGCAGAAGTGTATGGTGGATGGATGGACAGATAAAAGTATCTTTGATTTTGTACCAACTTTGTGCCTGACTGAATAAAAGGAAAGACTCTTTCTTTCAGTGACGTTCAGACTTAGGCTTTCATCCGATCCATAAGGAACTAGCTCTTAGCAAGGAATTCAAAGACACACATTCTGAAGTAGATGCAGTCTTTCCAAGTCATAACTTAGTTTAAAGACAGGCAACAGACTGGGCAATGATATCAAAAAGTCAGTTTGCAGTTGCAGTTTTTTAGCTGATTTTGAGGTATTGGTCATTAAGATACTGCCCTACACATATCCTGCATGTTGACTTGTTACCTGGTTCAAACTTTGAATTCTCACTAATAATTTTAAATGTCTTCAAAATGGTGCAGGCTGGAAAGAAGGGACTTGCTAGACTCTGAGGGGAATGTGAAGGTAGAAAATGGGAACAAGATCATCAGCAGATATGTTTCAATACAATAAAAGAAGTTACAATGTGAAGAAATTAACACCTTATCAAGACAAAACATGGAATTAAAAATAGGAAAATAGTAAGAGGTTTTATACAGCTTTATGAGCAGAGTCAGTTTCTATCAATCAGCTTAAACAGGCAGAGAAATTGCCCCTGGACTCAAGATGTTCCTCTGGTGTCAACCTACCTTCTCCATTTCCTTTGAAAAGGCATCAGTGAAATCTCGGATCTGATCAGGGTTCCAGGTCTGCATGTGTTTATCTATGAGCACATCTATGAAGTCCATGAATGCCTTTTGCCCTTGAAAGACTTTCTGTGGCACTCCAGGGACTTGCAACAAAATGGGCACCACATTAAGAAGCTGGAATGTCAGAACCAGAGAGAAAGAAAGAGATTATGCGATGCAAAAAGAAAAATAATGAGAACACAATGCCCTTGAGCAACAGAGGGCAGCTTCTTACAGAACATAACTATGCTCTTGGTTTACCTGAGTCAGGAATCCAGCTTCTTCATTCAGGGAGTTTTCAAACAGATGTAACAGTTTCTTGAATGTGGGATCTCCGTAGTCAAAGCGGCCTCCGTAGATGGTGGTGCAGATCACATTGCAGACTGCGTTATTGACAAGAAAACGCAAATCGAAAGGACGCCCTAAAGGGGAAATGGAGGCCAAGCAATGAAGCTGAGCACCACCAAGCTGCCAACCTCAGCTGTCAGCAGTGAGAATACACAGATGACTTCTTTTTTTCTAACAAAAAGGCCCCAAACCACTCAAAGTACAAATACATCAAGTAGGAAGTGAAGATTTTCTCATCTCCTACTACTAGCTGGTTGATCCTTGTTTAAAGGACAAAATTCCCAAGAAAAAATGGAGTTGCAGGGGGTTTTCCTGTGACTTTACAGATAACGTTTTGCTTTGTGTCTAGATGACAGGTGATGTGCTGTGAAAATTCTCAGCTGCACTTTTACTGCAATATGTTCCACTAAACTTCATAATAGTAATGGTTACCTGGCTCTGGAAATAATTTGATTTTATGTCTTTAGTTCTATTTATTTCCTATTTGATTCCTGTTTCAACTAGATTATTGAAGTAGCCCCACTGTGTAAGTAGAATTGTCTTAAAGGTAGAGAAGGGTCATTAATGCACACTGGAAACACTGCATTTGCTTATAAAGGGAGCACTGCATGCAAACGAGAGTGGCTGCAGTGTTACTTGTCTCTCTGCATCACTACATTGAATTTTTCTGTGATCTCTCCATCCTTCTGCAACAGGCTGCCCAGAGGGATTGTGAAGTCTCCTTCTCTAGAGACTTTAAAAACCCACCTGGATCTTTTCCTGTGTGACATGCCCTGGGTGACCCTGCTCTGGCAGGGGGAGTTGGACTCTATCTCTAGAGGTCCCTACCAACCCCTACCATTCTATGATTCTATGATTCTGGATGTGACAAACCTTCTTCTGAATTGACTGCAGAGCACAGAAATCCAGCTTCTTCTATCATTCTCTCTTCCAAGGACTTCTTTCCCATCCCAAAGTTCCTCAAGGTAGAGAGTGTGAATTTCCTTAGCTCCTTCCAGACATGCCCATATCTTGCTAAAACAATCCCTGGAATTATGGATAGAAGAAATGTCAGGATCTCTGACCTGTACATCAAGCAAAGTTTGCTAGAGAACAGCAAATGTGAATTTGGAGGTACAGCAACGTGTGGATAGATGGAAGAGTCTGACCTTGTTCCTACAGCAAGTCTAATACCGGATTACTACATCTTCTAATTCATTTGCCTGGCTAGCAAAGATGGAGAGGGGGATTCAGTGAGAGCAGCGAGTGCTGCTGAAGCTGTTAAACCATTCAGCACTGCACCCTTTGCTTGTGTGAACTGGGTGGCAGCTTGTGCCATCACACAGAAGCTGAGGATGAGACACATGGGCTGGATGCTGGATAATACTCTGTTCTGGAAGAAAGGTACAATGTTTTTTGGTGATGGCAATAACATGCACATAGTGTGTGAGCATAAGCACTAATCACTGGGTGCTGGGAGCTACCAGCTCCAATGCTGGCAGGAAAGTTGTACCATTGACAGTGTCCAAACAGCTGAAGAGGTGTGTGCTAGCACCTGGAGCTTTACTACAGACACTAAGGGGAGCCCCCTTTTCATCAAGTCTGATTTTGACATCACCAAAGGTGGCAGACATAAAAGGTGACTGACCAGAGGGACATTTGAAGGTGGCACTGTAATGATAAAATCTTCCATCTACCCACCATCTACCCATCCCTTCTTGTGCTGGTGCCAGCAGGGAACATCTATTTCCAAGGGACTTGCCTTCAGATGCTTTTCCATAGCCCAGATGCTCATATACTGGAAAGTATGGTCGGTCAGCAAAGTCCTCTGATCTGTCAACCAGGGCTTCCTTCACTGCTTTATACCCATTCAGTACTACCAGGTTGGTCCAGCAGTTTTGGAGGTTGAAGATGTTTCCATACTTCTTGTGAAGCTGCCAAGATAAAAAAGTATATCCCTGAAAATGAGCTGTACATCATGTCAAAAATATCACCCTATCATCCCTTAAGGCCTTTACTTGATGATTTTTTATCTCCCATTAGGAGACCTTCAGTTGATCCAGCTGATCTTTGACCTTTGTCTTTGCAATGCAATATCTCAGAGTGGTGCCAAACCACGGCTGAAGTGAGGATTAATGGTCTGTGAGTGGAGAGATTTAGAATATACCTATCCTGGAGAAACTGTTGCCACAACCAATGTGTAAGGATTTTGGCGTTTGGCAACACAAGGTCAAGGATATTTTGGGGGATTTTCAAAGGCTGCATGCTCAACAACAAATTATTTGCTAATACTTGTATTTATTTTGATCTGAAAGACTACACAAGTTTGAAGTTAGTCTGCTTCTGCTAGAAGGAACTCTTGATGACAAGGTGGTATGTACTTTTTTTTTTTTTCAATATGCATTTGTTCCTAAAGATTTATTCAGGCCTCGGTGCCCAGGAATATGGCAATTCCACACTGGAGTCAACTTTCTCCCTAAAAGGAACATACATATCTAGTAAGACTGGTAACTGGCACATGCTCTGTATCTGCTGTGATTCATGAGAGACATGATGCTGACAGCAGTATGGCTGCAGAGGTGAGAGCCTGTTGGGTGTGCCCTCACCATGGGAGCTTGCTGGGGAGCTTAAGTCTGTAGGGAGACAAGGACACAGACTCCTAGGAAGGCAGGTCAGAGCTCCCCTGCTAGTCAGTAACATTGCACAAAGTGCTTTGGACCGTATTGCCATGTTGTTGGAGGACAGTGCAATAGGCTAAATGTCTTCATTTCTGTGCTGTAGCAATGCAAAGAAATGAAGTACCTAA
Source organism: Ceyx melanurus (assembly GCA_024611195.1). NCBI lineage: Eukaryota > Metazoa > Chordata > Aves > Coraciiformes > Alcedinidae > Ceyx > Ceyx melanurus. The sequence continues at coordinate 1,106 of JANHGL010005444.1, read as the reverse complement.
GACTGTACTTGCAGTGGAGCTGTAAAGAGAATTAGGCCTGCACTGGCACTAGAAATACATCATTAAAAGTGATTGTAGTCACTGTGGCCCTGACATGATGTGATTTGAAAAGGTAATCTTTTGGGCTATATACAAGCAAATCATACAAATGCTATCTTTAGTTTCTCCATTTGGCAGGTTTTGGACAGACAGCTGAACAGTGCCAGCCTAGAGAAAAGGCCTTTAGTGTTTGCAGACTGAAGCACAAAACCCCTGTGGTTTATTTGCTGCAAACTGTGCTGTGCTTTTCCTCGGAGAAAAGCTAAGCCCTGACTTTGAACAGGAACGCTCCTGAGATGCTGGGCGTTGCTGAGGCAATTCCCTCAGGCTGATCCTTCAGCTGAAACTGTCCCGTGCCTGAGTAATCCCAGGGGAGGGGGATCATTCCAGCAGCCACACCCCCAGCTCACAGGTACTTGCTTTTCCTCCCGTGTTTGTACATCTCCCTGCTCCCTTGCAATCACCCACTGAGCTCAACACAGACACTGGGACAGTGAGGCTGGCAAGTGCTGGTGTGTGATTATCTATTTATCTATGGGTCAGGTCAATGTACTTAGGCACAGAGTGGCGTAGTACTGGAATTTTGAGAGAGCAATGCCCTTTGGCTTTGTGCAAGGGTAAATGGCAGCATCAGGGTGTGTCCCCCCTCCTGGGCCTGCTATGGGGCCAGCACTCACCTGGTTGAAGGAGAGGTGAGGATTGTGGAAGTCAATGGACAGCATGGTCCCAATGAATGGCAGCGACACTGGGCCTGGGGGGTAACGGCTCCACTTCTTCCTGCGCTTCATGAAGTCAAGAACTAAAATAAAAACTGTAAGAAAAACTCCCAGTATAGACATGTTGCTCCAGCAGGATGACAGCTGGGACCCCAGCCACAGAAGCAATGACATTTGGTAGCCTGGTCACTCCTTGATCTTCCTCTGTTGACCCAAGACTGATTCTGCCTCTCCCTGTCCCTCTCCTCTCCCTGTCCCTCTATCTCAAAGCATTTCTTTGCATCCCTGATACAATTTAATTTTTTTATTACTCTATTTTTTCCAGCATTTATTTTTTTTTTAGAAGAAAAA
>JANHGL010005441.1:0-58098 GCA_024611195.1 Ceyx melanurus | reverse complement strand
CACAATCACAGCCATTAGTCCTTGTGGGTGACTTCAATCTGCCAGACATTTGCTGGAAGTTGAATACAGCTATGAGGCAGCAGTCCAGGAGGTTCCTGGAGTGTGTGGAAGATAACTTCCTGATGCGGCTGGTGAGGGAGCCAACCAGAGAAGGCTCCCTGATGGACCTACTATTTACCAATAGAGAGGGACTTGCAGATGGAGTAAAGGTTGGAGGATGTCTTGGGCATAGTGATCATGAAATAATAGAATTTTCAATTCTAGAGTCGGTAAGGAGGGGGGCCAGCAGAACTGCTGCCCTGGACTTCCAGAGGGTGTACTTCAACCTTTTTAGGAGTCTAGTTGGCAGGGTACCTTGAGAGGCAGTCCTTCAGGGCAAAGGGGCCCAGGAAGCCTGGACAACTCTCAAGAGAGAAATTTTTAAGGCACAGGAGCAAGCTGTCACAGTGAGATGGAAAATGAGCCGGAAGGGCATAAGACCAGCCTGGCTGAGCAGAGAGCTTTGGCTAGAGCTCAAAAAGAAAAAGAAGGTCTATGACCTATGGAAGAAAGGGCAAGCCACTCACAAAAACTATAAGGATTCTGTGAGACAATGCAGGGATAGAATAAGAGACAAAAGCTCAGCTTGAGCTCAAGTTGGTGACTAATGTAAAAGACAATAAAAAAAGCTTCTACAAGTACCTAAACAGCAAAAGGAGGGTTAGGGAGAATCTTCCCCCCTTGCTAATTGCAAAGGGAGAATTAGTGACGGGATGAGGAAAAGGCTGAGGTGTACTCAATGCTTTTTTGCTTTGGTCTTTAATAGCCAGACTGACTCACTGAGTTATCTGCCTCTAGAACCAAAGGATGGAGATGGGGAATAGTATCAGGGTTTCTTTCAAGAGGAGACAATACGTGAAATGCTGCGCAGCTTGGACGTACAGAAGTCTATGGGGCCAGATGAAATTCATCCAAGAGTGCTGAAGGAGCTGGCGGAGGTGCTCACCAAGCCACTTTCAAATGTTTTCAAATGGTCTGTCCTGGCTGACTGGGGAGGTACCAGCTGACTGGAGACTGGCAAACGTCACATCAATATACAAGAAGGGTAAGAGGGAGGATCCAGGGAACTACAGACATGTCAGTCTGACCTCAGTGCCAGGTAAACTGATGGAGCAGATCATCATGAGTGTTATTATGAGACATATACAGGACAGCCAGATAATGAGACCCAGTCAACATGGATTTATGAAGGGCAGGTCTTGTCTGACAAACCTGATCTCTTTCTTTGATAAAATGACCCGTCTACTAGATGAGGGAAATGCTGTGGATGTTGTCTACCTTTATTTTAGCAAAGCCTTTGATACTGTTTCCCATAACATTCTCCTGCAGAAACTGGCTGCCTATGGCTTGGATGGTGAATGGAACTGGTTCTAGTTGGCGGCTGGTCACTAGTGGTGTTCCCCAGGGCTCAGTGTTGGGACCAGTACTCTTCAGCATCTTTATCAATGACCTTGATGAGGGGATGAAGTGCATCCTTAACAAGTTTGCAGATGACACTAAATTGGGTGGGTGTGTCAATCTGCCTGAGGGTCAGGATGCTCTGCAGAGGGATCTGGCCAGGTTGGGGCGATGGGCTGAAACTAACTGCATGAGGTTCAACAAGACTAAGTGTAGGGTCCTGCATTTAGGTCATAACAACCCTCTGCAGTGTTACAGACTTGGAGAGAAGTGACTGGAAAGCTGCACTTCAGAGAAGGACTTGGGGGAGCTGGTAGACAGCCGACTGTATATGAGCCAGCAGTGTGCCCAAGCGGCCAAGAAGGCCAACAGCATCCTGGCATACATCAAGAACAGTGTGGCCAGCAGGAGCAGGGAGGTGATTGTACCTCTGTACTTAGCACTGGTGAGGCCTCACCTTGAATATTGTGTCCACTTTTGGTCCCCTCATTAAAGGAAGGATGTTGAGGTACTGGAACGGGTTCAGAGAAGGGCAACAAAGCTGGTGAAGGAACTGGAGAGTTTCTCCTATGAGGATAGGCTGAGGGAGCTGGGATTGTTTAGTCTGGAGAAGAGGAGGCTCAGGGGGGACCTTATTGCTCTCTACAACTACCTGAAGGGAAGTTGTAGGGAGGTGGGGGTCAACCTCTTTGCCTTAGTTAAAGATGACAGGACGAGGGGTAATGGCTTCAAGTTGTGCCAAGGGAAATTTAGGTTAGATATCAGGAAGAATTTCTTTACAGAGTGGGTAGTTAGGCATTGGAATGGGCTGCCCAGGGAGGTGGTTGAGTCCCTATCCCTGGAGGTGTTTAAGAACCACATAGATGTGGTGCTGGGAGACATAGTTTAGGGACCCTGGCAGTTGTAGTGTTGATGGCTGGACATGATGATCTTAAAGGTCTCTTCCAGCCAAAGCATTCTATGATTCTATGAAAATATAAAACCTCAAACAGAAGTTAGTTACAGCCCTAGTCTTAGCTCTGCCCTCACTGAGTGAGCCATTTCATCTGTTTGTTAATTCAGAGGAGGGGATAGCACATGGGGTATTGGCAAAGGAATGGGGAAGACAAAAGAGGACAGTGGCCTACTTATTTAAATTGATGGATCCTGTGTGCCAGGGACAGCCCATTTGTGTGCAGGCAGTGGCAGCTATAGCAGTATTAGTTGAGGAGAGTAGGAAACTAACATTTGGAGGGGCTCTCATTGTATGTACACATCACTGTGAAAACAATTTTGAACCCGAAGTCTGGTGATGGTTAACAGATTCTAAAATATTGAAGTATGAAACTATTGTAATAGAAAAAGATGATCTGGCATTAATGATGGAAGAAACCTAAATCCTTCTCAATTTCTGTATGGAAGTGAGACAGGAAAGCCAGAGCATAATTTTCTTTATTTAATATAATATCAGGCTAAGGTCAGAGAGGATTTATTGGTTATATCTCTCCCATAAGGAGAAAGGTTATTCGTGGTTGGGTCTTCTCACTGTGTTGGGGAACAAAGGTTAAGTAGGTATGCAATAGTCAATGGCACAGGAGTGTAATTGAGCAGGGAGCCTACCTGCCAATTGGTCTGCTCAAACTTTTGAATTGTATGTACTTAAGAGAGCTCTACAATATCTTCAAGGGAAAGAAGGAATTATTTATACTGATTCAAGGTATGCTTATGGAATAGTACACACCTTTGGAAAAATTTTGAAGGAAAGAGGGTTGATTAATTCCAGGGAAAAATAACTGGTACATGGCCAATTGGTTTTAGATGTGCTGGAAGCCCTGACAGTTCCTGAAGAAACTGCTGTGGCCCATACTAAGGGACACCAAAAAGGGGCTTCCTCTGGGGCCAAAGGAAATCAGTTAGTGCCAGCTAAACTAGCAGAATCAGGGGAGGTAATTAAAACATTTGCCCTAATAGCCCTGTTGGAAAACAACCTTCCTATACCCACCTGTAGTCCTAAGGTGGTAGATGAAATGAGCTGGATTGCAAGGGTAAAACCCTCTGAAGGGAAATGGATATTACTGGATGGGACACAGTTACTGAACAGAAACCTTAAACCTAACTGGGAAGGACCCTTCCAGATCCTACTAACCACAGAAACTGTTCTCTGCACAAAAGGATGGGCCCAGGCAACCAATGTCAAAGGCCTGGTAAGGCCACCTGAAAGATGGATCCTGAAACCTCATAATGATCCTTTAAAGTTAACCCATCAGAAGAAGCTTTTTTGTTTATGTATTAGCGGCTGCTGAACTAAAGAGACATAGGAAAGAGAAGGCTTCTGGTCTTGGTTTCCTATCCACAAATTCCAATGCCCCCAACACCCAGATAATGAGTGTGGTCCCAGATATATCCTGGAATGTTGTGAGTGTTGTCTTGCACACAAGGACTGTAGAAATCTGTAAACATGGAAATCAGGAATATCGAGTTAGCACAAAACCTAGGGATAGGTGGTATGAAGTTAAGGTTTGAAATCTGGTATGAAATTTGTTTGTAAATTTAACAGCAAAAATCACTGAAGAATTAAATGTAACCAGCTATTGAGTGTGTGGTGTTCCCCTAATGGCTGAAGAATGACCACGGAAAAACAGTAGTGAGAACAGCAATGGATATCTGCAGAATAGCACACGTGCCTGTACATAAGTGGAAATCACTGTTAGGTGCTGACTGGTGGGACAGATTGTTGAGAGTGTCATGGTGGATTTTTCTTTTCATGTGCAGGTCTTCTATTTTTGCCTGGTTTAATCCTATCTTTTATTAATCATTAATGTAGTTGAAAGTATGCAGGTCACTGTGACGACAGTGAACCCAAAGATTACTACATCATCTGAAACCCATAGAGTGATGGTTTTGCAAAGAAGAGGTGAAGAAAGGAATGCAGATGTTATCCTGCTCCTTTCCAGACTTGAAAGAATCCAGAAGAAAAAAAAAAAATTTGTCAAGTTTCAGCAAAATAAGGTATAAAGAGAAAAAGGGTGGATTGTGAGAAGTAGAGTGATTGATTTTCCTTCAGCTAAGTAAGTTTAACCAAATACTGATAGTTTAAGGCAGTAGGACATACGCAGATGGTAAGTCTGTAGGTTCCAGGATTCAGTATTGGACTGGAGCAAGGGACGGTTTGAGGTTGGGGCAAGGGTGTGGTATTGCCAGGCACAGATGTGCACTGATCTAGGAGCAAGGAAGATACCGGCTGATGCAGAATAAACGACTGTTCAGTAGCAACTATCAGATGAGTAAGGAGCAGAGCATCGTTCCTTATATATATATTAAGTCATTTTAATATTCTATAAATTACCAGAGAATTCTGAGGTTAAGGGTGCATGTGGCCATCACTGTAAACTTTGTTCCACAAACTTTGTCCCGGAATAAATTTTTGTTTAAATGTGAGTTTCTCACACATACCTTCCTGGGTAATGGCCTCCTAGATTTCTGTGACTTTTGCTAATTGCTCTGTTTTGCTCATGATCAGTTTTGTGAGGGATTCTGTGAGGAACCAACATGAGACTTGAAATCTAAAAATGCTCATTAGGTATAAAGTGACTGCTGTTAAGGGAAGGGAGCGAATGTGGCCAAGACACTGGTTGTTGATCTGTATAGTCAGGTCAGAAGGTGAAACAGTAAATCAGGCTGACATTAAGCAAGGACTGTAGTGATACCGAATACTGAAGACAGCTAAATTTGTCTGCAGCACTGGCTCTTCTGCCAGGTTGATCACTTTATCCTCATCTGAAATGTTCAATGATATGAAAGATTTGGACCCTGTTCCTAAAGTGAGCTCTATGCATAGGGCCTGGTGCATCAACTTACGGTGTAGGCTAATGTACTGGAGAACTGCCTGATGTCAGGGTTCCTTTTAGTGCAACATGCTGTAGAAAAATAAAATTTAACTACTGTTCTTGCCATATGTATTTGTATGCTAAGTAAGAGGAAGCAGAGGCCTGATCATCCTTCCCTCCCCAGGTATTAACAGTGAATTCATTTGTTGTTTTGCCATTTCTCCTTTTCTTGCATGAAACTGTTGGGTTTTAATTAGAAACAAACCTACATTATCTGTCTCTGTACATTTCCTTTCTTCAAGAAAAAAAGCTATGCTTCAAAAAGGAGATGGATGGATTTTTTTGAACTGGGAAGAAGCAGGCTCTGTCCATGATCAAGACAGCCTTGGAGACACAAGTGTGCAAGGAGCCAGGCAACTGCCTGGCAAACACACTGACAGGAATGTGGCTGGACTGGTCACTGAGGCAGCCTGTGTGGCTGCCTGGTTCCACTTCAAACACAAAATACTGGCAGAACTGTCAAGTTCATGCAAAGCACTTGGATTCTATGAAATCAAAGCTTTTGGATGCAGAACTGTTCCAACTGAAATTTAGTTTACTGTACAAATAAACGATCTACCTAAACAGTATGATAGCTAAACATTTTAGTTTCAGGATTATTTCTGTCTTGTAGCATTTTTAGGTAAGGTTGGGGAGCATCTGGAAAGAATAAGCAGAAATAGAAAACAGGATTAAAGGGCATGATTGGACAAGTGTGATGGAAAAAGCAAATAAGAGTGATGGATGAGCCCTAGAAAGAAGAAAGCTTCAGGTTTTGCAGTATTGACTGCTCTTGCTGTTTAGAGCTGCAACTTCCAGTATGGGGGAGATGATCTGAACACACAGAATTCTTTCAAGAGCTCCAAGATAGAGGGAAATGTGGAAAAAGAGGAGAGAAAGGCTTGGGGAAGGGTTGGATAATCAGGGAAAGAAGGTCAAGTCAGCAGTTATGTGTCAGAGCCGTATTTTCTGTACAAAATCCCAGTTGCTTGCTGCTGCTGTTGACGAGGATACTGAGTAGAGTTTCAAAGCTTTCCTCTTCTCCTGAGCTGTATGTGTGCAGGATCTCATGGATCTGAAAAGTGGGGCGTGAGCTGTATTAATCTGTGTTTTGTGCTCATCTAGAGTGAAACTTTTCCTGCAGTAGCAGCTTGGCTGTGATCTTCATGACAGCCTCATGTCTACTGAAGAAGATCAAAATCACCAGCTAAGCAGGGTAGTTCTGTAGATGATAAATCACAAGTGGACATGATTCAAAAGAGAAGACCCAAGCTGTGGGACTAGACTACTGTAGATTACAAAGCATGTGTTTATGTAATCCCATTGAAAAAGCGTAGCAGTTTAACTTTTCTTCTGCTGAGCCCACTTTATTTATGTTCATCCAGCTCTGCAAGTATTTACAGCTACCAGTAAACAGAGGCAAATGCCTATACCTTTTATGATATGAAGCTTTATTAGGTGTTTAATGTCTCTAGTTCTGGGTGTGCAGACTTGCACATCGTGGGTCTAGCTATCAGAGCTCTTCCTTGTACACCTCTGCAAGCATGGGTGGTGTCTCGAATGGCTGATGCCTGCTAAGATTCCTCCCCTCTGTGTTCATTGTCAATTAATGTTACTTGCTCAAACTAAAGCATGCTCCATAATGTCAGTGAAATCAGTCTGGGGACACAGATTAACTCCTGCTAACTCTTGTACGCTGGAAATACTGGACAGTTTGATTAGATGCAGTCACCCACAACTGACTGGTCACTGCTTCTGAAGCTTAGTCCCTCAGCCACTGACTGGAACATAGCTAGATATTTGCAGAGGACTTCTTAGGGATTTACTTCACTCTGCAAGATATAAAGAACTTCACTGAAATCTACAAGCAATTAAGCAGGGGAAAACAGAACTCAAAATACTATTTTTTTAAAGTTTAAATTCTACTTAACATTGCTTTCTGTATGGAAAGAATGAGGTGAAGCAGCAAGTTGTAGTCTGTGTGAAAACACTAGGCTAATGAAGTCCAGGCACCACACCAATCCTTGAATTATATACCTAGGTGTTTTTCATAAACTGTCTGGAGTAAAAAAAGATCTCCAGGCTGTTGTGTTGGGTCATTCTAATATCAATTTAATCGCATTCCTACAGCTGTAAAACCAGAACAGATTGCTCAAAATTGGTGTGACAATGTGGAATATGGATTTGGAAGATAGAGGTAATTTGAAAAGTAAAGATACCTTCCTTTTAAAACAGCCTTTACCTTTTAATGGGAAATAATTCCTGAGATGGATAACAAGTTATAAACAAAAAACATTGTGCGTCCTGGGGACAGAGGTAACTTTGGATTTAAAGAAGGTGCAGCAGTAGTGGAAGCAAAGGCAATTACTCTGGATCACGTAGTAACAGGAGTACAAGAGTTTTGGCAACGTCAGCAGCAGAATTGTGAGTCCAATCAATATCGGAAAGGCGGTTAGTTGTTAGTAGGTGCGGGAGGTGGACTCTACGGAGCAGGTGGTAGCGGCGCACCCCGGGAAGCTCTGGGGCACAGTGCTCGGCAGTGCTCGGGAGAGGGCGGCAGAGAAGCGGCAGTGCGCTCTGCGCTGCCTGCAGCGCTTCCAGCACCACGGAGATTTGGAAGAGGGGCGAGCGCACAGCCGAGCTCTCAGAAGCCACATCCCCTTCCAAAAGGCAGCTTCATCAGTCTTTTAAAATAAAAGCCCAAAAAGTCCATAACACTTCAAAAATGTCAGATCCCCGTGGCAGCCCAGAAGACGTGGTGAAGCAGCAAGGCAGAGATGGCAAGATGAGAAGGGAGGACGTGGATGATTCTCAGCCTGAGGGGAAGAGGTTGAAGCTGGGGAATGAAGGAGGAAACAGTGGGAAGGACAGAGAAGCAGCAGCAGCAGAAATAATGCCTTGTTTAGGCAGAGAAGAGCCTGTGCCCGAAGGAGGTGGTGAAGGTGAAAGTGTAAGTGAGGATCTTATAGTAGCTCTGAGCTGGGGAAGGGGTGTGAGGTTACCATTGAAATTATTTGTCATCCTGAAGTTGGTGATTGGGCATCAAGTAGCATGGGACAAATGTGATCAAGCATCCTATCTCACTGAGACTGTAAAAATGCTACTCTTTAGTTTCTCTCTTGGTTACATGCTTTTTAGAGCAGGAGTATTTGTTTTAACCTGGACCTCGCTGTTAGCTGCTTGCAAAATACCTTCTGTCAGAAGTGTTGTTTGTTTGTTTGTAGGTTGTTTTTTTTGGGGGGGGGGGGGGGGGGTTGTTGGGACAACTCTGTTTCCCTCTTGAGTATTGTGCTGTGTTTTTTAACCCCGATTATTTTATTCAGGAAAAAAAAAAGTTTTTTCAAGTAGAGCTATCCTTTAGGTCTGATATATGAGAAGGTATTGATGCACTGTGTATATACTATCTGTATAAAGTTTACATTTGCTAAACAAAATTGTCATAAATAAGTAGCAACTATGTGGCTGCTGGGCAATATTATTGCCACATCTAGTTTTAGTTTGGTGAGCTGATGAATGAAATCGGAATTTGGATAGTCACTTAGAATCCCCAATGTGTATAGAAAGAATGTTTGGCCTTGAGATGAGTCCATGTCTACTTAAGTGTCTCCCCAAGGTAAAGATGTAACAAGTTGTAGTTACGTTCTGGAGCTTCAGTGACCAAGGCAGTCGATCCCATTTCAGGAGTTTGCATTAGCTGATTGTTACTGAAGCTTCTAAAGCATGAAAACATGTTTACCAGAGGACAATAAAAACATAATTTTATTGAAATCTAAATCGTAAGCCTCAAATCTTGCTTCTGGAGTATTACCAGTGTAAAAATCAGTCCTTTTTTAGGCTGTACTTGTCACTAAATTTGTATTTTTATAGCCTGATTTCAAACTATATATGCAAACAGACCCATCGATCTTTTACTATAGAATCATACAATGGAGTTGGAAGGGACCTCTAGAGAGCATTGAATCCACCCTCCCCCACCCACCAAAGCAGGATCACCTAGAGCATGTTGCATGTTTTGATTTTTTTAGCTTGCTTTCTGTATGAGACTAGGATAAAGATTTTCCCCTAAATATGTGATATTCTCACTCTAACTACACTTTTCCTACACTGAAAGTTGAAGAAAGCCCTACAGACTTATAAGCAGCTCTTAGACAAATTTTTGTTACCCATAAATAAATTATGCACACAATAATTTACTAACAGTAAAAATACACAGTATATAAAACTGATTAGAAAAATAATGTTTACATGTCATACATTAATAATGCTGCTGCTTAGTTAAGATTGCTTTTACTGTGGTTTGGCACAGTCAAACTTCCATATTGTTGGTTAGTTTGTCATTTGCTTTCTGTTACTAAGGCAATTGTCTTTTCCTTAAGGGCAAAAAAACTATTGTCAATTATATCTAAGATTAAAAAAACTTCACTATCTTGCTCTGCAGATTGCCTTCATCTGCTTTCCTGGGAGTTTTTAAATAAGCACTAGTAAAAAGAAAACCTGCTAGTTTTTGAAAACCGTATATGAAGCAGCCTCAGCTATAGCAAGCATTTTGGGAGAGTGTAAGATGTAAATTGAGTACTTGATATTAGGAAACCAAAGTAGAAATTGTTTTGTTAGTATTATGTCATAAATATGTCATGAGGTTTGTCATATCCATGTGTACCATGTTGCAGTGTAGTTGGCTGACAACATATATAATCACAAGTTATCTAACTATTTGAAACTTCAGATTATATCATTAGTTTCTTGGTGTTTATCTGAACAATCCACTTCTCCAGTACTGGGAGAATTTGTCTTGAGTATCTCGTAGAAACTGTCTTCATTCATTGTCTGATTTGGATCAAGCTTGTTACTGAAAGTAGAAAATTAAGAGCAACTTAAAGCTTCTGTAGTTTATTGTATGTTGCAGAGAAATAGCTTAACTACATTTGTAGCATTTTGTCAGTACTAGTTTAGTTTCTTAGTGTACTTTGTAGGCCCCAAGAACACTTTTACATGAATACACACGCACACACATACCCAACAAAAAAACAGCAACCAAAAAAATTTCACAAAACAACCATAAAACCACCAAAACTCTCTGGGGGATACCGTGACATCCAAAATATTTGTAGCCATTTGTGAATCTGGGTACTCCTATGCTCACATTTTTCAAGGAAGCATGTAGAATTCTTAAAAGCTTCTACTCTTAGTTGGAAGTTAATGGGATTCCAGTATCTGAATTACCATGCTGGTCTTTTGAAGTGTGGTTAGTATTCTGTATTTGTTTGGAGAGTTGCTTTCTGTAGCTTCCCTCTGACTTTACCAGAGAACTTTGTTTTATTATCTTTTATCTTTGTGTTATATTTTGATGACAAGTTTAAAACTTGCCATACTTTTGGCATATTGAGAGTTCTGTTCCAGGCCTGACACTTTTGAGTTATAAAGATTTGCTGTTTTAGCAATGTAAAAACTGTTACAATGTTGAGTTAATTTTTGAGAATTTGAGCCTTAGTATTGCTTAGTATTTATGTCCAGTGCTCCTGTATGAAAAAGTTGAATAGGGGCATTTCCCAGTGACCGTTGTAAGAAACATTTGCTTCTGATCAGATATGAAAATACACATTTGGGCAGCACTTTTTAGTATTAATATTAAATCCAGGGACGTTTCTCTGCAGATGTTCTAGCATTCTGTAAGAGAATCTATTAATTGCTGTAGTGTCTAGTTAGAGCCTGGAGTTAAAAGTTTGGAACTTTTTTCTTCATTGAAATAAATGCTGAGGACTGACAGTTTGTGAATATCCTTTTTTTGAGAATAACACAAAACAAGGTATTTATGTTTACATCCATATTACAGATGCTAGATATGATAAACTAGGCTGATGATTGCCATGTGAATCCTCCTCAATAGTCTTGAGGGAACCAAAAACAAAGAAAACAACCCCATGTAAAATACACAGCAAATGATTACATCTCTGCTATGACCATGGAAAGATCATGTGGTGTCTGTACTCCTTGGGTATCATTTCAGCTGTTGCATTTGGGAGGGGGAGAAAGGCAGTACAAGTGGAGAGCTATAGCAGAGTCTTTTTCATGTATAGGGTGAAGTTAATTAAGATCCCGGTTGTATGGTAGCCTTGATACTCAGATGCATAGCAAGAGACTTGACTCCAGAACTTATTTGGCTGCACTTGTTTCATCAGAAGAAAAAAAAAAAAAAGGATGGTTTGTTGTTTTTTTTTCTTCTTTTTTGATGTGGAAGAAGAAAAAAGAAAGAAGAAAAAAGTGTGCAGGAATGTTTTTCTTAATCTTCCAGTTAGTAATTGTGTTGCAGAAATTCTCAGGTGGAAAGATAGCATACCTGAAACTAAAATAATACAGATTTTATCCAGTTCTTTAAAATGTTTAGTGTCTGGATTTCATCTTGTGATTCTGTTACTAGTAAGTTATTGGACTAGTTTTCTTGTTTGAGATCAGAATGACTGTTTCTACCGCGGAAAGGGTTTTCTTTTGATTGGTTGGTTGGTTTTGTTTTTAAATATATGTGTATTTGGTGAAGTAACTTTTGAACCAGTTCTTAATGATAGTTCAGGCCTCTTAATCTATCAGTTTGGTGCTCTTTAAGAAATGAAGGGACATAAATTATTTACAAAATAAAGAAAAAAATTGTTTACTCATAGGATACTTCCTCTGAAATACAAGGGAAATCTGCCATAAAAATAGTCATCCAAGAGAAAATACAAAAACAAATAGTGATTTGCTTTCTACGTACAAACAATTCTGTCTTGCTCTTCTGTGTGTCACATTCTCATTGTGTTTAACATACAATATTATGAGGCCAAATTCATGCTTGGCAGGTGCTTAAATTATGGTTTTAGAGAATGTTGAGAAGACTTTCTTAAATGTTTAATCTAAGCAAGGACAGAATTACTGTATTCATCTCTTCTGTGCTGTGGGTCCCTTAATTGCACTTCATCCCTGCGTAGAATCATGTTGCTATCAATGGATTTCCTGGGGTAAACCATGCACAGATGAGATTGGACTAAAGAGCAGGTATCTGGCTCCCATTCAAACAGCCTGATTGTGACTCTAAGTCCTGTGTCCCCCTGATGTCTGGAAAAATATTGTCAGTTTTAGTAGTAGCTTAATTTATAATGTACCTGATAAGAGTTTTTCTGTCAATCCAGTAAAGATGTGGAGACTTGGGCAGAATGTTCAGCAGTTGGACTCTATGACTTCTACAGGTCCCTGCCAACCCCTAACATTCTATGATTCTATGGACCACACTGCATTTTGATTGATCTGCTTCTCTATGTCAGCCGAGGTTTTCTATGTTCTCTTCAGTGAAGAGAATTTGATGGAATTCTCAAAAGTCATTAGTGTGGCAGCTGAAGCTGTGATTACAGGATTTTACCAATTCAAGTTGAAATCTGTTCCTATATAGGAAACATTTCTACTATTCAATTTATTAAATTTCCTTGTAGGCAGATTAGCCAAGTTTTTCTAGGTTTTGACCTTTGTAGTTATTTGGTCATTTTGGCAGAGGTGTTCAAAAGCTCACAGTGTTAAGCTTTTGTTGGAGATACTTTGCCCACAGTTACAGACTCTGTGTCTTTGAAAACTGGTTGCTTCATTCCTTAGTTGCATATAAAACATTCCACAGATGAGGTACTGCCTAATTCCAGTGGTTTTGAGCCAGATTGGAACCCACCCGCTTAGAAGATGTCCCTCTCTCAGGATGTTAGCAGTATTTTCTAAGTAATTGTAGCAGTTAAACTGCAAGTGCAACGTAATTAAGTAGAAACGTCATTTTTATAGGATAGCATGTAACACCTAGGCAAAGCTTGCTTTCCGAGAGGAGCAGAGAGCATGAAATGCAGAGCTGTTTAATTCAGTAGGAAAGGTTTACAGCACTCCCATTTTAAAATACGGAACAGAAGTATATTGTTGGAACGGTAACACATTACTTCTTGAAGGCAGAGGTGTCTAACCTTCTTTAAATGTTCTTCAGAAGCAATCAGATGGCAAATACACATTTTCACAAAAGCAGTTTCTTACACAAAGCAAGCAAGCTTTTAAAGATGCTAAGCCTTATAAAATGTGTTATTACTTGTATCCTTTTTACTCTAGGTGTTGTAGCTATTAAAGTGATATTATCAATTTAATTAAAAACTTAGCAGAGCCTACCTCTCGCACAGAAGCAATTCAGAAATTCAAAACACAGACATCTTACTGTGTAAATAAGATGCTAGAAGTCACATCAAACTTTAGGTATGTTAATTATTAAAAAAAAAAATCCCCTATGCATTTAATGAACTAGATAATCAGAGTACCTTGTTGTTAAAGCTGAAAATGTCTTTGACCTCTGAGGGAGTGGAAGCAAGTAATCCCTTTGGTGCTAGTGAGCTTTGATTTCTATACTTAAGCATGTCTAGTAACCTAAGTCTTTTTCATAGAAGGTGATATTAATTATGGGCTGACATGATGGAAAAGTCATTGAAGCCTAGAGAAGCATTCATCAACAGTCAGAAGACTTTGAATCAGTTTCTTTGTAAAGCCTGATCTCCTGTAACTCTTGATCTTGTGAAGGAGCATACGTTTTCACTGAGGATTATCCATCTCTTTAGACTAAGCACCAGAAATAACAGGTATTTTTTTGTGTTAAGATAGTGGATGAAAACAAAGAGCTTCTTGTATCTATACTGCTTTGGTTCCCTTAATAAGGAATTAAGAATAACAGTTCATTCTTTTTTTTTAATATTTATTTCTTTGAGGAACTTTTATCACTTGGACTTGTGCTGAAGTATAGGCTGACACATGAGACTGAAAGATATTTCCCAGAGGTCTGTTTATGCTGTACCTTCAGCAGAATGGTTAGGCAGACATTTTATGAATAGGCGATCAGTAATTGTTGCTTTCTAGAACTGTCTATTTAGGATAAGATTGTCACTGTTAGATGGTGCTGCCAAGTCGCAATGGGTGTTAAGGGTGAGAAGTGCACCTGTGCTGTTAATTCTGGTATTCCAAACAAGATAATAGTCCCTCAACAAGTATCTGAAGATGTTTGCTAGCGTCATTATGGCACTATGGTAGAATCTCACAGTGTGCTGAAATCTATTATGAAAAGGTTCTCTATATAACTTGTTAAACATGTAAAATCAATTCTTAAGCTTTGCACCTTCTAAAGAGGTTGTTAATAATGGATTGATGTGCATACGTGTTTTATTTTTTAAGTGTATTTTTAACAACTAGACATGTGTTCTCAAATACATATGTGATGAAAATCCCAAAGCTTTCAAGTTTGTAACAAGGTATTGTCCCTAGCTGGTAACCTCATAATTACTTCCATTATTGTTTGTTGTTCTGAGAACATGCTTTCTTATTCTATACGTTGTTTTAAAATAAGCACGTAGTGTTATCTTGAGTTGAATGAATGGTGAAAAGGAAAGTATTTCCCTAATGGCTCAACAAGAGCACTTAGTAAATAATTTATCATCATCAAGTGCCAGCTTTATCTGAAATTTGACAGGTCTGTCTTTTATGATTCAGTAGTGTCTGTGATGACCTGCTCTACACACTGGCTGTCAATGTTGTAAATCTGTTCTGGTGTTACCCAGCCACTGTTACTATAGAAGTATAAAAAGTTGTGAGTTAATAGTGTATCTACTGGTATTCATGGAGTATACGATCATAGATGTATGAGTATTTTAAGACTCATTAGTATTTTGAATACAGAAATACAACTTTTGTATTTGAATTTCTAACAGACATCTTGTTTTATGTTAACTATAAGAAAGTGATTTTGCTTATTGATTGACATTATCAAGCAGTCAGGCAGACACTAGCAGGCAGAATTACCTTTTTTGTGTTGATGTCTGCCAGAAGTTAACAGTGAAAGTGATGTCCTTTCTGCTAGTGAGAGCTAATATGCAGGAAGGTAATGGGTTTTAAAAATATTGCAAACCTTAATGGTGTGAGATCAATATTACTGCTACTACAGGTAAAATGCTTCTACATATATTATTAAGACCTTCAAAATTGAATTACTTGAAGCACTTTTGGGCTGTTAGAGGATTCAGTATTTATCTTCACAATAAAATGCTAATAGATCTGTATTTGGGGAAATAATATTCATATTTCTGGTCTCATTTTAGGAATGTAGAGATGAACAAAACAATGCCAGATAAATCTATTGGTTTCCTTGCTACTAGGTAATGTTTGAGATTTAGGGAAAGTTAAATTAGCTGATATAGGAGCTAGGCAATTTTGTGAGGATTACATATATCCTTGTGTGTATATTTGTCTGATGGGAAGAAAATGAGCGAGATAATCCCATTTTGTTCTATTAGCAGTATGTTCATAACCTTGATACCAAGGGTATATGCCCCTAGTGAGGCCTCAGAAGCACTGCAGTATGTTTAGGGACTCAGATTATTTTGCAAACCTCATTTTTTTAATATTAATGTGCATGGGATTTTAAGGTTACGTGTGTTAAGTGCAAAGCGTACAGCAGTTACTTGTAGTGAGTCTTTGTTATTTCTTACTTCAAGAATATTCTCTTGTGCTCTTCAAGTTATCCTCTCAAGTTTTAGCCAAGCTCATAGCAACTCATGATTTAACCATTTATTTATAATTGGCTTTCAAATGGGTTGCAGGAGAACAGTTTTGCTTTCCTGATGGTGTCCCAAGGCAGTTAGAGGAAGGTCTGTAACTTGTGTCAGTTGTCAAAAAATCCAGTTTTTTTCTTTTTTTTACCCAGCCTATTCAACCAATGAGCATCTAAAAAGTTGCCTCAAATGTTCTAAGTGGGAATAAACAGGATATTCATAAACATGACTGTTCAACTCATTAGTTCCACCTGAAATATATTACAAAACCATAAATATTAATTGCAGCAAAAAAGCTGATGGTTTTTTTGTTTGTTTGTTTTCAGAACAGTAAAGCTACATTTTTACTGAAAATTGTTACCCAGTATTCTTGTTGAGTCTTTTCACTTAGTGTACAGTATGTGAACAGTTTTAGCAATAAATTATAGCAAGAGTTGTGTCATGATTGCAGCTGTATTTCATGTTTTCATTACTTATAACTTTGAAATTTTCTGAATAGTATGCTTTTTTTTTTTCTGTGTCATGTTAAAGATACTCAACTTTAGCATGATCAGACTAACGTACGGAAAATAAAGTGTTGTGGCATAAGCATGTAGTTTAGTTTATAGTCTTGGACAGATGGGCAAAATTAGAATTCCCTAGAGATTTTGCTTTGTGACTAGATCACTTGTCACAGTAAATATATTCAGTGTTCTGTACCACTGACACAGTCTAACATGAGCGGGTATCAATGCAGGATAGTACTCCTACTTGGAATTTTTCAAATACACTCTTTATTGCAGTGGTATGTTCAAACACATGAGCAAGTATGAATTTTACATGGAATGGCAAGGGCAATAATAAGATAGATACACCAAATAATAAGATGGATACTACTATTCATACTTTCCTTTCCTTCCTTTTTTTTTTTGTTTTGTTTTTTTTTGTTCCAATGGTTCAGCCCGTTGGAAAACAGTAAAAAATTTTCTCAAGAGAAAAAGTAGTAATTTTTCCCTAATTACAGACATGGGTAACTGAGACAGTGTGCAAATATACACACATGTATATTCTTAACATGATGCTGGCTGCCCATCTCCAATGTTTACTTTGTGGCACTGTCTCTGCTCATCTGACCTTGTGGTGAGCCATGGAAAGGAGTTAAGATGATAGGGACTAAAATCAGTAAGAATATAATTGCTAACTTACCTTGTGAATTGATAAACTGTTAAGTCAGAGGAGTATTGGTGATGAGGCACAGGATGTGATGGTACAGTGCAGGTGCTCATGGAGAGTAGGTTTGCATTATTTTGAATTGAGTAATGATTGATTTGGCTGTTGCCCGAAGCTATATCCTGAGATAAGTTATCCATATGTTAAAGCATAAAAAGCCTTAAAGCTTAAAAATCTTGGTGCCAATTTATTTCTGGAAAATCATGGAGAAAATACCATGCCAGAAAAAATTAATGTGACTAATCTAGTATATCCCTCAATATATAAATTTAATCATAGTTCTCAATAATGCTGCTCTTTACATGTTTTTGCTACTTTTTGGTATAAACTATCATCTGCCTGGTTCTCAGTGGGTACTCTACTTCTTACGTCTATAAATCTACTTCTGAAGAAAAAATTGCATTTCAATAGAATTTTTCAGTGATGTGTGATTTGCAGGTTATTTTTCTTTTACTTTTTTTGTGAAGTTAGCACTGTATTTAAGCTTTTGGCTGACTACTTCTCTGTTTATTTTATTGGAATCTGGATGCCTTTTTTCGTCTTTTAAGTCTATACTTTATATGCATCTTGAGATGCACATGTGAACAATGTAAGCCAGCACTACACTTATCTGGGAGCACTTTGTCTTTTATTTGCAGAAAGGTCTTTACTTTTCCTTGAATTTCTAACTGTGCAACAAGGCAAATAATTTTTGTTACAAGTCTGTTTAAGTTGCAAATTCCTGATTTCTGAAAATTGCTACCATTGCCTTGTTTTGTATAGCTGCAACTTTCTGGAAGTGCTTTTCTGTGAATGAGCTGTAAAGGCATATTTTATTTGTGAAGTGGTAAGTATATGAGAATGTTTACCTTTTGGTAGATGTATTTCAGTCTTTTAGGGTCAGTGGCTGATGATAGCCTTATGCTTTTTTTTTTCCCCTTTTTTTCTTTGTACAGTTCAAGATAATTTGTGTACACTGAAACATATAGAACTTGGGGTTTAATTCTGGCAAATAGATGTGACCAAAATTTACTACAAAGGATAAGATTGCTTATAGTTCACCTCTCTCTGCTAATCCTCCTGCAGCTCTGTGTAGCACAGCTCTTAGTGTTGTTTTGGAAGAGAGTTTATGTAATGTGAGGCAATCATACATTAAAAAAAAAAGTGGTTAAAAAGCTACAGCTCTTTTTTATTGGTGTCAAGTAAATGCTGCTTTGAGGAAGAAGCATTTCTGTCAGCCCTCTGAGGGTTCTATTTATGCTCCAGAGTGCTGTCTTTGATTGTCCTGGACTCAAATAGCTGGGGTGCAGAGAATTATTTTGTCTATAATTTGAAGATAATAGTTGCAAATAACAGGCACTTCCTTAGAAGTAGATTCAGTGTCATACATCTTAATTGCCTTGCAGGACACAGGACAGCCATTGATTGCACGGTCTGAAACTCTAGGCAGTGTCAAAAGTTGCATTTAAGTTTAGTTTAAAACCCATTTGTTAGAATTACTTACTGGCTTTGATATCCAGTGTGCTGACTTCAGAGAAAAAAGTGGATGCATCTCTGTATAAACAGGAGGTAGAAAACAAGTGATTTCATCTTCACAGAATGAGTTATAAATTTTGTAGTAGTTGGCGCAGAGCAATTCTGCTGCAACTTATTACTCTCAGGCATCTCAGAAAGGTGCTGAGGATCTGATTATTCAAAAAAAAAATTGCTTGTTGCCCGAATAACGTCTGGTTTAGTCTTTGAATTTTATGTGCAATGCCCAATAAAATACAATACTGATTTTGGAAATATACTTTATATTCTCCTCAGAAGTTGCATTAGAATGATCTTGATTTCAGTTGTATTTACTAGACATGTTTTTTATGGGTATAATAGCTGATATTTGGACTTTCCTAGGGATGTTATGACTTGCCTCATAGTGGGATCCATTTGAGAAATAAGGTCAGTGAACCCATTAGGTAAATACAAAGCTTCTAATTGTGTATTGCTAAATAAATATGTTGAATTGTTTTAGTGGCATTTCTTGTGAGATGTGTAAAATTAAGATTAACATTATCATTACATCCCTGAGACAGAATAAGTCAGAGTTTGCTCTGGAAGGACTATACCTTCTCTATAGTTTTTATGTGTGTGTTTGTTTTTTAAACTGGTTCTCAATTCAGGATTATGCATATTTGGTGATTGTGTTTATGATGTCCTTCCAAACAAGGGCAGGCTCTGTCATGTGGCTAGAGAATGAGTTTACATATCCCCTGCAATGCTTGCAGCCATCTGCTGAGCTTCTCAGAGGAGGAAAGGCTGGTGCAAGCAATTATCTTTGGTAGATAGACTTAGATATATGATGAGATGGGGTATTTAGTTATATATTTTATTGTGCATTGCAAAGTGACGTCTTATAAAGGCTTGTTTGATTTTTAATGTAAATACTTTTATTATGTTTTCTAAGTAAGCAGATAATTTCTTATGGGTTCCCATGAAGAGGATAGAATGATGCAGTATAGTTAAAGGCCAGTTTCTAATTACATAACAAAATACAGAGCCCCAGTTCCAGCTGCAGTCTCTAGGGTGGTAACTCAAGTAACAGAAACATGTAACAGTTCTTGTTTCTAGCATGCACTGATGATCTAGGCTCTAGCTCTGAAATCAAGTCCCTGCAAATAGATTTTAGTGCTATTGTGAAACTTGATTAAAACCAGTGGCTTTGATGCAAGGATTCTCACACATAGATTTCACTGAAAGCTAAATCAGAAAAAGTGGTTGTGTCCAGGCTTGTCCTTTTATAATACTTTTTATTCATTTGATCCTTAAACTTAGCTAATTTTCAAGGAGCAATTTAAAATATGTAAGCAAGATTAAAATCCTCAGCAATTTAAAAAAAAAAAGTTTAATTTTTGTTTAACAGAAATTATGTTAGTTGGAAAAGAAGATGTGAGAATTTATGTATGACTTAATGTAGTGTTAATATAATTGAGAAACACATATGACTTACTCTGGATCCAATGAGCAAATCCTTTGTTCAAAAAAGCATTATTGGAAATCCCATTTTTGCATTTTGCTCTGCTGATTGAAAATGTGGCATCGGTGTTATGATCTGTCTTATACAGTCTTTTGGTGTTTGAGGCTATATTTTTCTTTTAATGTTCAGTCCAGGCATTGTAGTCACATGCTCTGTAAGGTTTCTGGGACTCATTGTTGACCATTAGCTGATAGGCTTGCAAAGGAATTCTACTTCAGTTAAGAGTAGATAGTGACAGTATGCTGCAGCTGCTTCTAGCTACATGTTGCTTTCAATACAGCTGGGAACAACCTAATTTTTCAGCAAGCAATGATTAGCATTTTGATCTTGACAAGCACTTCACTGTCTGAATACCAATGTCTGAATGATTGTTTTGGCCAAGCAAGGCATAAACAGCTATTGCATATATAGCTTGTAGTTAGCTTCTGCTTATTAGAAACATTTGATCAAACACTTGCACACTTTATTTTCTTTAAGCTGTGTTAAAACTCATCTTCTCTGATTTATACTTGTAGAAAAAAAAGTAGTTTTGTGTGTTTTAAGTATCCTAAGTCAGCTAATTCCAGTTTGAAATGCTGGATGTCTGAAAGAGCATTTAGTCTCAGGTGTCGTGATCTAATATGTTAGTGGTTCATGCCAGTGCTCCCAGCTACATGCAAATTAACAGTATTCAAGTGTAACCAGACAGCATTTATAGACAACAGATTAGCATAGCCTGAGAAAAATCCAATTATCCTTTCCTTGGTTGTTTGCCTTCATTATATTTTTGTTTCAGGGTACCTTTTTTTTTTTTTTTTGGTTACAATTTTAGAATTATTTATAGAAACAAAATCAGATTTATAAATAGCAAATGATAATATGAAGCACCAGGCAGAAGTATGAGAGATTACACTTCTTCCTTCTTCTCAATAAAGAAACTTCTCACAAATGAAGCCAAAGTATCAGAAACTATGGGAATAGAAGTTAAGCTTTGCAATGTATTTATGCTTTGCTGCAAAATAAGCTTAAATCAAGTCCAAGTTACACTCTGGGTCCATTTTAGCCATTATGGAAAACTCTACTGAGGGACAGAAGTAGAGAAAGCTACCTTTTGGAGATGTGAGAGCAATAAATCTGTAGGTGCTTCTGACTAGTCCCTAGTGTTCCCTCTGTTCAGTTGTACTGCTGAAATAAATGTGCTGCAGCACATGACTACAATGCATTATTAAAGCATGCATTAAACCCATTTCTCATGGTTGTGAGAATTGTTCATAGAAAATACAGTACAAATAACTGTGCCTATTTATGGAATATAAGGTATACCTATATTTGTTTAGATATTACTAGAATTGCATTCAGTAGGTTGAGTAAACTTGAAGGTGTGGACAGATATAACGAAGTCATGTCTAGTCAGGTTGTCAATACATACAAGTGGCTAATGGCTGTTTTTTTGGAAACAGATTTGGTAGAAGGCTGGAGGGAATTTGAATTGTATCACAGATCCAATGTATTGAAAAAAGTAAGAGTTTTTATTAGTAGGCCTTCAGCTTTTGGATAGGGGTTGCAGGTTGCCAGATGCCGATGAGCCAAGCTGCCTTCAAAGCAATTTCTGACTGGCCTAGAGAATTTGGAATTGTCCAAATACTGTAGGAACAATGTGTTTAAGCCCAGAAAGTCATACATCTTCACAGGTGTCTATATATAGCTGTAAACAAAATGTAGCCTTCTGTTCAGGCACTTATGTGTTTGTGGGTGGTTTGGTTTTTTTTCATCTGTATCTGAGTCAATAGGGAAGAAAAATGTTAGGAAATCACTTAACATTGAATTATATTAATAGCTGTCATAAGAAATGAGTTAGTTTTCCAGTTGCTCAAGATACATCCCTGAGAAGTGCCATTCAGCTTTATTGAGTAATAATCAAGGAGAGCAGGTTGTGACTCAGCTCCCACATCACATGAGATGGGTGAGAAGGAAACATGTCACAATAAAAAAAACAGTTACAGATACCTGTGAGGAATTTAAAATATAGGTAGGAGTATCCATTAACAAGGAAGATATCTTGGACTTCAGAAAACTGTGCAAAGGTTAGAGTGTGTTGATACTTGTGAGAATATTCAAGCATACAGTAATAAGAATCACAGAGGGTGTATGAGAATATCTTGAAGTATAAAGAACAGAAGATGGTTTAAAGATCCCATGAAGTTGAGAGTGATGTGGAGTGCAGATAATGCATGTTTACTGTTAAACATAGGCTAATACTGTGAAGCTAAAATACAATTTTTTTAAAAATGTATTTTTGTGGTTTAATAGACAAGATGAAGCAGATCATAAATACGTATCATAAATTCAGTTGAAGGATTTTTTGAGGGGACCATTAAAGGCATGATATGCCTCTTTATATTTGCATATGCTTGAGTTTTCTCCCGAACTGGGCAGACCTTTACAAGGTCTCAGACAGCATTAGTGTTACCCTCTGGATACTTCATAGAAATGTACTGGAGCATAAATGTTTTTGCAGTCATTGTGAAATGATGCATTTTCATGGTGGTAGAATCAGGTATTGTGAGGAAATCTTTCACTGAAGTCAGAATAAAGCAGATATGGGAGTACTTAGCAAAAAAAAATAATCAAAAATTAACAGGGTGTTAAATTGCTGACAAAGGCCCTTGTGATGTAAGTGGGCTGGGAATGCATATTTTCCTTGGGGGGAAAAAAAAAAGTTCACATGTTTTTCACTCTTCTGCAACTAGAGTTCTGGAGGCTTAAAGTGTATGTAGCCAGGTACTCCTTGCACATTGTAGATGCTGGGACTGTACAACATTGTAGCTTGTGGGGAAGCTGTATTCTCTAATTTCACATTCTTCCCCTTTGAAAATATTATATATCCTTAATTTGTTTTTAGAATGTAATTTTACACAATATCTTATGGATTATTTGACCCCCTTAAAAACCCCAAAACACAACACCTCACCCACCCCCCTCACCCTCCCACCCCCACCCCCCCCACCTCCACCAGTCAGAAAAGAAAAAAACAAAACAAAACCATCTGCCCCCTCATTTCTTGTTAGCTCCCCCCTAAAGTGGTAAGAGTTTCCTTAGGTGTCAATACTGTTGTTTTAATAGACTGGTAGCAGGTTGTTGTCATATGGTGAATGAGGGTCACATCCCTATAAAAAGAGAATCTTTCTCAGCTGGTAATGCATTACTTAATAACTATAAGAATACAAATGTTTGTGGTCTTCATAAAGCTTCTGTTTTCTTGAGAGGGGTATAAACCACTGGACTGATGATTTATTGTAGATTGAATTCTTGAGGAACAGGTGAGGCAGAGGTGTGAATGTGAGAGTAAATAAGATGAGCAATCCAAAATAGTTACCAAGGACATAATTACAGGATGTTTGCAGTAGTAGTGTAGTGAGAATTTTAATGGTGTACTGAGGTGGTGTACAGAGTTAATAATTTATAAAAATTTTAAAGGTTCAGTAAATTGTACATCAAGTTAAGAACCTACTTGCTATTACATTTTCGGTATTATGAGTTAGCAACTTTATAAGCATAAACATATGAATTTCAATTGTTAGCATATTCTTAACACTGCTCTAGAATACATAAGAAATTGTAGAAGATCACCCTTTTGAAAAATTTACCTGTGCATTTGTTATTTGATATATGTAAAATGATCTATTATGTACATCAGGTTCGTATTGTGCAACTTTATTATGTAGAACATAGCACAGGCTTCAGTTTTGTATCCAGCAAAGTCACTGATAGTTGCAATTAAAGGCAAAGACAGGGTTTTTTGAGAAATTTGACAAAAAATACATTTTTTTTTCCCAGATATGTACAACACCAGGCCTCCCTTCAGGCACAGCTTGCTTGGAACTTTGTATCATTTTTAACTGATAGGCTTTTTTGGTATTGGTTAAGGAATATGATCAAAGTGTCTGGCCTCTCAGTCAGAGCTTCCTTCTAGCTATTAGAAGGAAGAAGTCTGCATATATTTATTTTTTTCCTTCACCTGTCAATGCTGATACCCAATATGTTTTGGTACATGTTAGCTTTAGTATGTTTGCATTTACATATGCAGTAATATGTCTGTAAGGATTTTTTTTAATCCTGTTTAAGGAATGGGGGAAATTAATCCAAGAATCCATTCTTAATGGAGAGGTCCTGTTTAAGTGTTAACTAAAGATGTTAAACCTGAGGGTGGATTCTGTAATACTGTCTCTATATATGATTGTTTCAGTTTGGAAATAATGATCTTGAATTCCTTTCATATTATTTCTTTAAGCAACCATCTAAATTTGTGTTCACATAATCTAAAAAGTTTAAGTGTTTCAAAACAGGAAACTGCTTCAGAGCTCGAAAGTTAACAAAATTAATAGTATATTCCAAAGGATGCCAGGAGGCCCACTTCTTCACAATGAAATTATTTGGGAGTATTTATAGTGAGCAGATGAAAGATACAGTGATCAAAATGTATATAGGTACTGCAATTTTGAATGTATGGTTTGACACAGGGCAGCACAATCAATTTTCCCAGAAACAGTGCCTCGGGAAGATGTCACATTTACTGTTGAAAAGCAATACTATGCACTAAAAAACCCCCAAACAATATGATGTTAAAAGCAGTGCTTGTACCAAGCCAGGAAAATGCTTTAGGTGGTGATGAAGAACAGTCAGTTATAGTACCTATAATAAAAACCAAGATAGTTTCCATAGGCAGAAAGTGACTTTATAAATTCTTACAGTGTACTGTTTCGCATGTTGTCAAACAGTATTGTCATAAGACTGGGCAGGGAAAGGCAAATAAGGCTTTGTGACCAACAGTAAATAGCAACACTGGGATACAGCCAGCTGTTAAAAAGACATGCTCTGAAACACTAAACTGCATTATTTATGTTGATACTAACTATCAATGACAGCTTCAAAAATTGGAGAAACTAAGGCAAAACTACAGAGCTGATTTTCTTTTCAGGGGATTTATAGGAACAGTGAAGAAGAGTGATGCAGTGTAGATAATTAGGACTAAATTGTCTTGCAACAGGAGAGAGGTGTTTTTTTTTCCAAGTGCTGAGATGATTTGGGGAATGCAAAGGTCAGATGAAAATTCTCAAAAAAAAAAAAAAAAAAAAAGAAATTCAGTAAAGAAAACATATAGTAAAAGCTGTGAAATTCAAACGTCTTACTGTATGGAACATATATTCCATTGATAGACCTGCTGAGTACCTTTTGAGAGGCCACTCGACCTCTTTGTTGATCTGAAAAAGATGAAGGGATAAGAGGGACCAAGATGGAGGATTACTAGCAGCAAGGAGAAAATGCTTTTATCAGGAAGGAATTGGGAAATTTGGAGTGATAGGGTGTGTAAGAGTTTTGAAGGATATGAGTAGCACTAGGCACAGTGTAGAGCTAAGTATGGCAGGTAGGTTTATGTAATAAACACCTGTGTCCTAGTTAACTCATGTAACTAGAATGTTCTGTTACATGAATTGGGAAACTAGGAGAATTCACATAAATAGTAATTGTATTCATAAGCTGAACAGTTATTAATGAATGGGGAGACAGGGAAGGGATTCCCTTCCCCACTATGGTATTTTGTCTGATGAAAAGAATTTCAACAACTTAGTAATTCAAGCATAGCCCAGGTGTCTATGAATATGTGTACCAATGTGCAGAATTGTTTCACTTTTATTAATGGAAACCCATCTTCTCATAAAAATTTACGGATCTACAAAACCAACAATTTCATATACTTTTGAAAATTTCCAAAAGCCCATGGTAACAAAAGTGTGATAACAATAATAGAGTAAATAGTAAATATGGTAATGTATTAAGGTGATGACAAAGCTTACTGTTGATAGTAAAATATTAGAACAGCAAAATAAATACTCATGTATATATTCAATCTGTGCCTAATGCTACATGTCATTATAAAGTGCTGAAGTTCTCTTCCTCATAAGGGTATAAAATAATTATACAATGAAATAAAAGATTAAGATAGAGAAAATCTTAAACCTGGGGGTGCTTTTTAGTTGGGGGAGGGAGGGGAAGAGAGAAAGAAAGAAACCTTCTATTGGGCTTGCAAAAGGCATTTTCTGAACAAAGCTGAGGCTGTCACCTGTTTTCTCCATGATTGAGTGAAATTTCTGCTATTCTCAGGCTTGATGTTAGAATTACCAACTTACATTAGTTTGGTCTGGATAGCCCTACTCATTGACTTTGCCTGTTCAGTAGCAGAATCCACAGTGAAACTAGAGGCAAGCTTTATCTGGATCACAACACTTGAGAGTGCCTGATGCCAAAGATATCTTCAATATTGAATCGAACAGATCATGTAAGGGCATATGAAGAAATGCCTTCAGTCTAAATATGGCCACAGCCAATAGATGTAGTTCAGAACTATGTTGTGCTTGTAGCACTTCTGAAGCATAAAAGATTCCCTAAGTACTACTCATTTCTCCTGGTCTGTTTTTAGATTGTAGAATATCTTTCCAAAGGAAATAGTCACTTGATTGGTCACTTGAGATGGTTAAAACCAGATTCTTAAAATACTAGGAAAAAAAGAGCTTTGAGGTTTTAATAAAGTTTTGGAAAGCCCTTCTAAAGGATGAAATCCAGAGCTGACAACCAGGAGGTCCTTTAGTGGCTGGCTGAGAAAACACCCAGAAAGCTCTAGATTTTTTTTATTATTTTGTTCTTTTACTATTATTTCTTTCACTCATTCACTTCAAAATCTCTTTAGCTGTAGATTGACTTAGCAAATGAAGGGAATTAAGAGTTCTAAGCTTGTTACTTCTAGTACTGATTGGTTTTGTTAAACATCTATCTGTATATAAAAGTAGACTAGACATGGAAATATTTAAGTAATGATTTTAGCTATTATAGAAGCTTCCATACTTTTTACTCACTTCTACAGGAAAATAGTATGTCAATAGTAATAGTCTCTCTTGCTTTTTTTTTTGCTTTTTTTTTTTTCTATAAAGAGCTTTGATGGATACCCAAGGCACAAGGAGATTTAAGGCATGTCTGAATTAGATTTAAGGCACCTGATCCAATTGTTGTGACCTCCCAGACCACACTACTCAATGAAAGCATCTTACTGCTGTCTAAATATATTTCAACTTATGTAGAACCCACATGCACTTTTTTTTTACTGAGCAAATTGTGATGTGGATAAGCACAAGTTATTTAGAAACAAGTACACACTTCTATCTCGCCAGCTACCAGCTAGGTTTTAACTTACAGAAATATATTTATTATTTTTTTAATGGCAATTCCTTGCAAGAGAAACAGTCTTACAACACATAAATAAACTTAAGTTATTATAGGGTCATTTAATAGATTATACCTTCACTGAGCAATCAAACATAATGCATTTAATTGATCCAGCTTGTTAAATTCCTGTTCTGTGCCTGTTAACATACACATTACCTACAAGCTGAACAGAATATGTAGAATGATATTGTTGCTGAAACAGTGATGGATTAATCACATTGGAACTCAATTATCTCCTATATTTCATAGATTTCTGCTTAGTGTCATCAGTTCGTGAATATTTGATATGCTGAACATGCCTCATGGAAGTAACTAATTACAAATGCTGTGATTTATTGAACATACTTTACTGGAGATTTAATAGAAATATCTATTCCAAAGCAATTTGAACACAAATAGTGTGGTTGCTTTATAAAAATTCCATACTGTATAATAATTTTTCTGCTTTAATTGCATTTTAACATTTGAGAAATTATACCTCTAGGAAAGGTTCCTATTGGAATTTATAGCTTCTGAATCCAGTGATGGTATAGTTTCAGGTGAGTCTTAGGCAAAAAAAGGCACAATCTGAACTTATTATCGTGCTAGATCCAGACACTTTGATCTGTATGCATTTGCATACAAATTTACACAATTTTTAAGGAGTTATTTTTCAAAATACTTAGTGTAATTCTTAAGATAAAAATTTTGAGAGGCCTCCAGGCAAGCTGGCATACTTGTTCCCTGTTGCAGGTGGTAATGTGTACACAAGTTAATTTTATTTTAAAATACTTGTTTAACCTGCCACTGAAAGTTGCTGTTTTTTCTCTCTGCTATACTCTTACTCTATTATTTGACTGTCAACGACCAAAAAAATATATATTGTACAAGTGTATGAATTTATTGGCAAACTAATCAGCTAAGGAAGTGGTGTTATGTCATCACTTGATAAATCCTGCAGGTAGAACATGCAAGATCCAACCAGAAATATTGATGTGAGATGTAGGTGTAAATACTTGATTTACTTTATGGAAGGTTTGTTTTATTTTGTTGGGTCGGAGTGCCAGCAGCAAAAGGCATTAATAAAAAACACAAAGAATTATTTTAAAATGTCAACAATCTATGTTTAATGATACTGGTTGGCCTGTGAAGACACAAAATGAGACCTGTATAATTACTGGGGAAGGTACGTAGACACAGCAATTATGGATATTTAAGAGTTACAGATCCTGAAGTTTTAGGTCAAGATCAGATTATTCATTTTTATTAAATCTGAGGTTCTAAATCTTGTGTTTGCAAAGAGAACTTAAACAATATGTGGATCATTACTGATGGGATTGCTAGTTTTATTTGTGTTTAACAGGTATGTTCGCACTATTTGAAGTCTTTTTTCATCTTTCTGTAATGATCTTTTTTGATCAATAAATTGTGGACAAAAGAAGGAACTTGAGGACTAAAATAACAGCTGTCTGGAAAGAGACAAGTTAGTTAACTGACTTGAAAGGATTCCTGTTCTCTGTTGTTAATGCAGAGATCCAGTCAGAACCAGTCAATATCACTGAGTTAAATCCAGTAGGACAGTGTAGCCTCCAACATACTGCAAAGCCCCATAGGTCTTCAAAGTGAACTTAAGACTGTATTCAGAGTGGAAAGCATGTGGGATGTGGCTGCACAATTAAACTAATTTGATTACCTACAAATGAGGTACAGTGTTAAATATGGAATAGGCAAAGCAACAGTTTTGTATACTAGGGAAAGGGTAGAATAGTCAATTTACTATTGCTGTTCAGAGAAGCATCTAGTACTTTGCCCCCCTGTATGAATCTGAAGGAATTACAAAGCAGGTCGGAGGTTTACATTGGTACTTCTAAAGCACAGGAAATAAGAAGATGGCATCATGGAATTCTTTCTTGATCATTTATTTGTGATTCTTTTGCTATAATTGATATTAACACAGTGTTCCTTTGCAATTAGGATAACTATCTGTTGTTAATGCTGCAGTATTCTCTGAAGACCAATTAATGTCTCGTAGCATATGTAGGGTAGTTCAGGTGTTAGTTTTTCTTTATGTTCTTAACAATTTGCTCATGCTCTGTTTCTGCAAATGTTCTAAGTGGCATATTGGTAAGAAGTGGATACATGTATGTATGTATTGTGCATTTTAACTTGTCACATGAGGCTTTGAACATGAAGCACAGAAATGTGACAGAGCATATCCCATTTGGATGCTGAAGTTTAGAGCAATAAATTGCTATTACTTTTGGGAAGGCAGTTCATATTTATTTCAAAACTACAGGCAGGAAATCTGTTTTTTCTCTGTGGAGTAACTCATCCCGTTGTAAGTAGTGTCTTCATTCTTAAGCAGTTGATAGAAGATAAAATCTTGACCTTTTCAACCAGTGTTCTTAGTCAGCTTGGTAAATTTATTTTCACAGTTTGGTATATCACAAGTGTTCACAGTATTCTTAGAAATAACAAACAAAACTAGAACTACGGAAGTCTCCTGTATTTTTCAAAGGTATATTGATTTGACACAAACCAGCCCCCACATACACTTGTCATGTAGGAAAATGCCACATCATTGTGGCATATTTAATTTCCAAGATGTACTTCCCATTTTATTATGTATATTGTTCCAGTATTTTAATTTGAATTACAAAAATAAAAATACATATGTCAAAGTAACGAGTATTTATTCTGTAAAATGTGTAGGAGTATGAATTACTAGGTAGGTTTGCAACTTCTTGAACTTGTTTGCCATTGGGTATGTTGATTAAAAGTGTTAATTTTGAGAATGCATGCATTATTATGTAAGAAACATTATCTAAATTATAGCATCGTTCAGCAGAAAAGCAATGCTGCACACAAGCCTGTTGGTTGATTAATAAAACACATCTGTAGCACTGTTACTTGAAGTCCTCATTTATGTAGAGAACTCATCAGATTCACAGATATTAGGGGTTGGAAGGGACCTAGAAGATCATCTAGTCCAACCCCCCTGCCTGAGCAGGATCACCTAGACCAAGTCACCCAGGAACAGATCCAACTGTACAACTGCAGTGAACAGACACATTATTACTGTGTGTCTTCATTGTAGTTAATGTATTTCAGTATCAGTGTTGCTTGGGTTCATGGCTTGTATTTCTGAGGCACCTCAGATTCTGCTGATGATTGTGACTGAAAATGAATACAAATAACCTGCCAGTGCTCTGCATTATACTGGACTAAGGTGTATATAGCTTAGCCCTATGATAAGGAAGAAGCAGGAAAATTTATAGCATGTTAAGGTTTTGCTTTGTTTGGTTTAAGACCTTTTATTTGAGTCACCTGTCTCTGTCAAGTGGTGAGGAAGAGGCCTTACCTTTAGTTTAAAACTTTGAACATAAATAGAAAAAAAAGACTGCTGAATATCTGAGGAAAATTTAAGTATGGACAGAAATATACAAGTGTCCAGAATGCCACATATTAAATACTGTATTTTATGTGTTTTTCACTCCACCTTTAA
This sequence comes from Ceyx melanurus, assembly GCA_024611195.1. Lineage (NCBI taxonomy): Eukaryota > Metazoa > Chordata > Aves > Coraciiformes > Alcedinidae > Ceyx > Ceyx melanurus. Next base: position 27,288 of record JANHGL010005441.1, on the reverse strand, counting down.
AATTACAACAATTTTAAGTTCTCATGTAGGACAGTTGAATTGAACAAAAACAATGTCAGTAATAAAGCTCCCAGCATTTTTCAGCTTATTTTTATCTCATGCTGGAGAAGACGAAAAATTGTCACTAGGCATGATTTTTGTCCTGTTAAGGAACTGAATTGTGATTGTGTGCAGCATTGTTGTCTACCTGTAGCATATCAGAATAGGTTCCAGTATCATATACAACCTGTAAAATCACCCCAACCCCATGCCAGTATCTGGAGTATTTACCAGTGAGGCTCCTGAAATAATTAGTAATGGTCAGTGTTACATGAAGAATATGAAAATTCTCTCCATCACTTTCTTGGAGGCTTGGAAGTTAAGAATTGCTGGGTTACAGTTTGCAAATGTGCACTGTCTTCACCACATAATGCTTTATTTTACAGTTTATTAATTATCTTTGGGATTTTTAATGAGCATCAATTTGTACTGAAGAGTATATCTGCCTCAAAGAAGGCGTTACTTTACCATCATAGAAATCTGTTAAGCACTAACTTCTACACTGCCATTTATTCAAGGAACTCTGAAGTAGATAGAAATTTTATAACTTTTCTTACATACTAAATTATTTGTGTAGGTAGTTTGTATATCCAGAAGATACTTGTGCTTAAAAAAAAACAAACCAAAACAACTCCAAAACAAACATGAATCAACCAGAAACATGTAAGAAAGAATAGCAAGTATTGATTGTAAGCTGGTTTGTTTTGTTTCATTTACCCACCCCATGTTGGTGAGTTCATTGTATTGAGAGCATAATTCTTACTGAAAAGTTAAGTTTCTTGCAGGGGTTAGATATCAACTGGTTTACTTTGATGTGAATGATTCAGATAGGTGTTGCTGATTATAAATATTTTCTTTTTATACCTATTGAATGGTTATTTCTTTGAGTGAGTGCCTACAGAACTAACAGAATTCACTAAATGAGTTACTGTGTGTGAGGAGTGCTGAACACACCTTCAATATATAATAATTTACACTGTTCACTCTAAGAAAGCCTTTCATAGAGTAGTCTTTTGTTTTTGTTGAACATTTTTCATTACTGATTCTTAACACATAGTGCTGTTTTACGGAAGAGCAAATAGATGAAGTTGTTTGCCAAAAACAACTCAGCATCCAAATCGGGTTAGAGAGTCTCAGGCCTGTGATGTGTTGTCTAGATTATCCTACAGTAAATTCACAGATGTGGATTATTCTAAATCTGTTTGTATGTTCAGTTGTGAGTTGTTTAATTGGAGTGAGTGTTGGAGAAGAAGTTTGAAAACAGTGGCAGCACTATACTTTTGTGGCTGCTAGACAGCTCAGCAGAGGTTTTGTAGGAGCATGGCATGTATTCACATGCATGCATATAATGCAATGGAGATTTAAGAAAAATACTGTACAGAACAACAACAACATAAATTATTAAAATAATGTTACATATCAGGAAAACGTACAACATGGCCAACTACCTTGTCAAGGACCTTGTAACTATTACCTGTGTAATCTTCTGTGCTCAGCCTGAGTTGCCAAATGCCTGTGTCTGCTGGCATGGGGATGGTCAGTAACATCTCTTTCTTGTGACAGATTTAGATTCTTCTACTGATTTTTTAAATTAGTATAACATTTTATGTTGCTTGCTTCATCATAAAAAGGGTGGTTGAAGCACACAGGTATTCAATAAATCCTTGTGCTCTCTGTGAATGGAATAAAAGTTATCAACATCCCATGTATCCTAACGTTTGTTCTTATGCTCTACTTGTTCAACTGAATTTTTGCATGCTTACGTCTATGAGCTGGCAGTAGCCAAAGAAAATCCCAATGATAACTGCTGCACAACTGCAGTGTACTTTCTATTCTGACATTTTGCTGAGAGGCTTGGTGCTTGAACATGTACTTACTATGCTGAGAACACGAAGATAAAATGCTGAGGAGTTGCCAAGTAATAAAATCACAGAATTAAAGAGTTATTGAGGCTGGAAAAGACCTCTGAGATCAAGTCCAGCCTATGACCTATCAGCACCACATTGGCTAGACCCTGGCACTGACACATCTAGTCTCTCTGTTGAAATACAGAGAACCCCCCCATCCCAAAGATAAGAGTTGCCTCATATGAGTAGCAACAACACAAAAAAATTCTAAAGTATAAAAAGGAAAAAAAACCAAGAACTTTAAGTTCAAAACTGTTTTCAGTGATTTGAAAAGCTGATTGGGTGGTTTGTGGTTGTTATCTATTGAGAGTTAAAGGCAGTATAGAGGGTGTTAGGAGGTGCTGCATTGTACACTGGGACTGACGTATAAAGGTACAATGGAAGTTGTAACGAGGTACTGGAGCTCTTATAATGGGATAAACTGCAAAGTAGAAGATTAACTTCCAGGGATTTCGATAGAATCAAACTGAGTGAATAATGAGGCATTTAACAAGTGAGTGCTTCATGTTCAAGACAAGCCCTGTGAGTTTATGTTCAATAAAATGTCTAGTTGAATTTGATCTCTCCCTATTTAAAGAAAGGGGAGTAGGACAGTAAGGAAAAACAACAACCACCAAAAAGTAGAAAAAAAAAAATCCAGTAAAGAATAGACATGCAAAAAAGCAAAAGTTCCTTCTATAGGTGTGAAGGCAAAATAACCATTTTCATAGTCTTTTAGATCTGTAACATCCAATTTAAGACAGGACACATTTAAATTGTAAATAAATCTCATCATTTTTATGTAGCAGTTAGACATCCATATTCATTTGAAGATTCTATTTATTTATTTTTTTTAAGGATAAAAAAAAGCTTTGGTTAGCTATGGGTTCCATAAAGTCATCCTTAGGTTAACTCTTCCTGGTTGGTTAATTTGCACTGAGTTAATCTCTCCTGTGGATTTTCTTGAGCTGTGGTTTGTCATAGTAGACCACAGGGTTTCCTTTGCAGCCTCTTCGCCATCTTAATTAAATCTGTGGTTAGGCTTATTTAGCTATTCACTTCATAGAATAAAACATTTGAGAGTTTGGTGTCTGCTCTTGAGGGTACTAAAAGTAAATGCTTTAATTAAACAAAAAATAAAGTCAATTCTGTGTTTTGAAGTGCTAACATTATTACCCACTCCACCAGTAACTATTTTTAAAGAGTTGTAACTGTTACAGTAAATGCTTAGCTCTAAATTGTCAGGCTTTAAGAAGAAAGCCTGTTCAGTGGGCATCTTAATGTTTTAGGGTAAAATTTGCTATTTTTTTTTTTAATGTAAAAGTTAAGTATGTTTTTGGTTTGTTTCTTTGTTTTTTATAATTGAAGTTGATGTTTGCCTATAAAGAAAATGGTTCTATTCTGTTTTCTCATGTTTGTGTTGAGTTGTAGGGGTTTTTTTTAACCTCTTGGAATTTTAATTCAGCAAAACAATGTTTTTTACTATACTAACAGTGTATGCTGTTTTCTTTGCTGTCAAATTTTCCAAAGAACTATTTCAAAAAACCTTATGAGAGACATTTTACAGTCATGCTTAGAGGCTGAACTGTAGGCACACTAGGTTACAGTAGAGTGTTGTGAACAGCATACAGCTGGACTGTGCTTTGTTTGGGTTTTTTTGCTTCTTTGTTGTATCATAAAAAAAAGTCCATATTTTTAAAGAGGAAAAAATCATAATAATGTTCATTTGTTTTAAGAGACAGAAACTGAAAATAGTTAGACAATGGATTACAAAGAAGCTCTGTGAATGTGGTGAGATACTGGAGCAGGTTGCTTGGGGAAGCTGTGAATGCTCCATCCCTGGCAATGTTCAAGGCCAGGCTGGATGTGGCTTTGAGTAGCCTGGCTGAATGGGAGGTGTTCCTGCACATGGCAGGAAGGTAGGAACTAGATCATCTTCAAGGTCCCTTCCAACCTAAACCATTTTATGATTCTATTATACATAAAGTTACTATCCTAGAAGATCACTGAGAGATTATGTAGTATTTGTTCATCTCTAGTGTGTGATTTCTCTTATTTCTTAATGATAACATGCCTTTGCATGTTCATTTATAGTTAACATAGTCCTTAACCAGAATTGTAGATTGAAGCAAAGCTGTGAAAACCTGAAAGATGGACTCTAATGATGAGAAATGCTATGAAGGAAGCTGGATAAAATGGTTGACAAAATAGTTACACAGCAAGCTAAGAGCAAGATATCTATAATGTATCAAGACTAATAAGGTCTATAATGGCCACTTAAAGAGACGGGGCAGAATATGCCAGATTAAGAAATGCTCAAACATAGCATTTAAAGATGCAAGTCACATGCTGAACAAAAGCTAGTATTTCTATCTGCATGTGTGTTTGTTTAGCTTAGAAATACATTATAGACTATCATAGAATGTTAGGAGTGGAAGGGACCTTGAAAGATAATATACTCCAACCCCCCTGCTGGCAGGATCACCTAGATTAGGTCACACAGGAATGTGTCCGGGTGGGTTTGGAATGTTTCCAGAGAAGATCATGATTAACTAGTATGTCTGAAAATAGAGTAATACATTGTATTCCTACAAGTTGAGTGTTTACCATTGTGGTGTTACTGGGTGTGCCTGACATGGGTCAGGGTCACTGAAAACATACCAGTAAGGTTTAAGTACACAGACTAACCCTGTAGCTAATAGGGGAGGCCTTGAAAAAGGTACTGCTCATTTTCATTTATCAAGAAATTTTGCAAAATATGTGAAATTTCTTCCTCCCTCCCCAGTGTTAAACTGTTGTCCTGTAGGTTGTTTTGCAGAAATTGAAGCGGCACTACAGGTAAATATTTTTAGCTGATAAGCATAAAATATGAAAATACCTCATACATTTCTTTGTACACTTGGTACTATTAAGAAATCCAGAGTTTCCTATGAGTTGCCAGCTGTTTAATTTATTGTGTTATCTCTTGACATTTTCCTGATAAGTATGAAAGATAAATCTATCATATTTTTGCTTTCTAACTGCAATTGCATTTTCAGCATAAGATGCACTGAAATAATAGATTGCTTACTAAAGTAAATATATGAAAACAGTATTTAGGATTCCAGTGTAGGCAGTAATTAGAGTAACGCTTGTCAGTTCTAGAGCATTGTGAAATATTATGGCATATTGTGACTTTATTTTTACAGAATGTGTTGCATACCTGTCACGTTAATTCAACTACAAAGCATTCTTTATGACAATTCATATAATATCATAAAGGCAACCACTCATGTTTGTTACTGAATCACTGCATGTCTCAATGTCGAAATTAAATTGGAAAAGAGAAAGACAGTGCAGGAAGATTAAGTTCAATATAAAATGTAATTTAAAGGAAGCAGATCTTGTTTTGCCATTCCTCTTGCAATCTTAAGATGTGAAATTGTTTAAATTAGATATATCTGCAGGAATTATTATTTTGTCTAGTGTTGACAGAAATGATAACATGAACTGCCACAAAATACCCAAGGCTGATGAAGAATATGTAAAACTTCTATTATTGTTCAGTTCTTTCAGAGCAAGATGGATACTTAGATTCAGTGACTCTAACAATCTAATTTTTTTTTTTCTTTATTGGTCCACATATACTATTAACTGAAGTGGACACAGGTGTTTTCTTATAACTAATCCAAGGCTTTTTATACTTTAACCTTTTTCCTAAGCAAATAAAAGGAAACCTGCAACTTCTGTGTCACTGAAAGTGATCTAACATGGTTGTAAGCACGAGCTTTACTTGCTGTCCTTGTGAACTGCAGGATATGTGTATGAGAATTTCTTGGTATGGTCAAAATTGGTATTGTGTAGGAGTGGATTTTGCTTGTTAATTCATTAAGTATTTGGGTTTTTTTGCAGATGGCTTTCTTAGGCACTGCTTGGAAGGAATCAATTTTGTGATTTGTTGTCTCAAGTCTGTCTCTTGATACTAAATATGATTGGGTGTTCTCTGTGCATCATACTTGTTTCCTATTTTAATAATCTACTGTACATTTGTTGTTAGCAGTCTTGTATATTTCTCAAATACTACCAGGTGTCAGCTCAAGTGTTTTTACATGGTTGTACCTAAGTAGTCTTATCTCCTAGGGCAGGTACAATACCTTTTTTAGCAACATTTTTGTAAACGAAATGGTTTTAGAACTGGATTTGCAATCCTTTATGATGCTTTAAATAAATTTGAACTATATTTTGATTTTGTTGCTTCATAACCATGTACTGGAGTTAAATTACGTTGAGTTACATACAGCTGGTGCTGCTGTATGTAACTGAAAGCTGAAAGCATATCACAGTTACTAGATATTTATTTCCATGCAAATGTAGGGTAGATAGAATTAATGCTGTAACAAAGAATCTAATACTGATTTGTTTTTATGAACATGACATAGAACATGGTGGCCGGAATATGCTCTCACATTTGGGCTGGTTATGTGAAGGGGTTTTTATTTTCTTTCTGGTACAGAGGCAATGACCCTTAAATATGCACCAATCATACAAAATTCAATGTAAATGTGATAATCCTGATATGTTAATCATTCAGCTTTACATCCATCAGTAAATTGGTGTGTTAACTCCATAAACAATGCTGTCTCCTCAAAAATGCGGGTAACTTTTTTCCCTTCTGCTATGTAGTCTTTGTTACTATACATATGTACATATATGTGTGTGTGTGTGTATGTATCTATATACACGATATGTCATAGTTGTGAGAGGACCAGTGCATCTAGTGAGCTTTGGGTTATCTCAACAAAGATGAAATTTCAAGTGTGCTCCTAGGGCTGAAAGGTGAGTTATTCCTACTTAGGATATTTTTTAAGATTAAAAAGAATGCTGGAAATTCTATCTCCAACATTTGCTAGCTGCTGAAGAAATTACATTTTAATAAGGCAAGCAATGGTCTTCTGGCAATGTAGAAATTACCACTGAAGCCTTCTGTCGTTTCAGTTCTACCTTTTAAGGATGCTTTGGACAGAGTTCATACCTGTCCCTTGGCACAACTTTTCAACCTCTGATAGGTGGAAAGAAGCACTGGGAGCGCATGCATTTTTCTTGGTCTTTATTCATATTATAATCTTTATCTGAATTTTATTTTCATGGTTATGTTAAAATGTTACAATCCCTTTTAGAAATAAAAATCTGAGAGAGATATGCCAAGTATAAAAAGTTGGAATCTTCTAAGCAAAGTGGACTAAAAAGAATTAGCATGCAGTTTTGATAATGTGAGTCTCTTTGTGCCACTAAACTCCCTCTTCAAAGTGGCCATACAGAATAAGCTTTGTAGAGAAGAAATGTGCCCACTGTGGTGGTATAGAAATAAATGCATTTTTTGTTGTGCTTCCTCCCTACTTTGATATCAGTTTCTAGAGGTTGTTTACTATGACTGCTAATTGGTGGAGAGGAACATAGCACATGATATGACTTGGCATGCCATACAACTTGGAAAAACAGCATCATAAGTCATTTTTGGAAGGAAAAAATAACTGACTATACATTATAGATGATACCCAATTCTGAAATATGGGATTTAAGCTCAATGAAAAAATACTGTATTGCAGTACTCACTATTTTCAGTACTTGACAGGTCTCATTGTTACCAGGGGTCCCATTTAATGTATTTTATAAATTTTTCAAATCAAAGTTCTTTAGATGAAGATATTACCATGCCATTATTTCACAGCTGAATGACATTGGTGACAGGTAATTTTCCACTGTTCCAAACAGGTTTTCTTTTTAACTTATTTTTCAGTATTCCTAAATCCTCTCTGATTCCTTTCACACTTCTGTCTTCCCAGTCACATTTCATAAACAGTGTGGCAATGGGAAAGGTCTGTTAAAAAGGTTCGATTATAACATGAAGAATTCTTCCTATATTAGGTGAAGAGAGAAAATAAATTCACTGGTCACACATGTTAAGGCAGAGTAATTTAAAGTAAGGTCTCACTGGGTGGAAATCTTGCAGTGACATGTAAGCAGGTTCAAAGTCAAATGCTTTAATTTATCTTTTAATTTTTTAGGAGATTTCAGTTGGAATGAACAGATTAGTCTATTTTTCGTAAGTGAAGTATGCAGTTAGAACAATATTATTAAACCCCTTTATTTTGGGGTTTAAAGAAGCAAAAGGAAAACATTTATTGCATAACAAATGGCAGAATCTAGAAGGATTATGGTAGATTAATTTGCAACAGCTGTTGTAACAACTTCCTAATAGTCTATTTGTGTAAAGTACATATCATCTTATAATCTATGATGTCCAACTATGCATGAAAGATGATTACCTTTTATAATTAACTAGCTGTGGGGTGCAAATAATTTTGACCCACCTTCTACAGGAACTATAATGCTTGTGTATTTGATGCTTTGTTCATTCATATTAGAATGTATTAGAATGTACAACACATCAGGGTTATGCTTGCATCCATTTCATACCAGAGCCTTAACAGCATCCTCTGCAGATAGAGCCTTGGAGACCAGACATCTTTACCTGGTATTCCAGTCAGGGAGGGTCTCTTTGAGCTGGTTGTCAGGGCTGGCCCAAGGCAAGAGCCGAGAACAGATGTGAGGTCTTTAATAGGCGATTGCTCAACTTAGACTGAGCTGTGCTGGCTAGCCAGTTTTATAGATAGCCAACTTGACAACAACAGTAACAACAGGGGCTACCAAAGACACAATTTATCCAGAACATCACCTCCTTTGAATGGCATAAACCTGACACAATATGTATATATACATTTCAGTTATTAATATCCATTTAATACCATATTCATGAATGAACAAATAAAGGTCATACTCTGTTTGCCATATTCTATTTGAAATGATGTTTCAGCAGTACACTTTTACATAGTATTGATACTAATAATTCTACTGAGTTTACGTTGTTTTCTGCATTATGACATTGTATTTGACATCTGCAAATACAATCTGTAGCAGTAATGGTGTATTGCACTAGTGACTTCTAATGCATCCATATCCCTATTTTCCACAGTCATTTCTGATTGATGAGATCTTTGTAGCATTGGGTTTTTCTTTTTAGTTGCTAGCTGAATCATCTTGACTTTTATACTTAACTTTCATTGCCTTTCTGTAACATCAGTCATTGAGATAATACAGTTCATCTGGTATGATATCTCCTTTCTTCTTATTATTGACAGTAGTCCTTAACTTTCTTTTAGCCGTGTTTGTCTGTGTCTTATGCCAGGGTAATACAAAGAAATACTAAAAAGGATTGGTTCCAAGAATAATCTTTGTCATTACTAACCTCCTTCCAGCTGATGCTTTCCTTTCAGAGGATGGTTAAGACTTAATTTGACATTTTACATCCTAAATAATGTTTAAACTCTGATTTTTCTCATGATGCCTGAGTATTTTTATCTAATTGTAAAATAATGCAGTACATAATGCATGCAACATTCACATCTTAAGTCAGAAAGAATAACAAACATTTTTTTTTATGTTACTGCCATATACTGTGTCAATGTGGGTGTTCACATTTAGAAAAATTTTTCTTCCTTTGTGGCTGAAATGATTCCTGATAGATATTCATGCTGCAATTTGAATAAGAATGCAGAAAAACCTCCGATAGCTATTTAGACAATATAAAACCCTGAAAGCACTAAAAGTAAAGTTTGAAGAATATTGCAGCTAGTAAATTCACATTGTTTTTGTTCATCCTGAGTATGCATTTTTCCTGTTTAATTGTCACTGTGGTAAATACCCTATTCACTATATATAATTTTGACACTTAATATTATTCAGTTGGAGTGATGAGATGACTAAGGGGAAACTGAATGAAAAAAGATTATTGGCTACAGGACCACTTTTCATGATATCTTTGTCTCCTCAGCTTTTGCTCTGTTTGAAATGATATAATACAGACATTTGTTTCTGATGGTGGTCAATACAGTTGTTATCTGTATGTATGAAACCCTTAGGATGGTAACTATATGATCTTATTTCCTTCATGAGGCAAAATTATTGTGTTGTGGTCTCTGGTATTCTAGGAAATATATACAGTGTGCTGGCTGTGTGTTTTCTACAGGGGGGAGAGATTTGTTTTGGTTTTGTTTTATTTTCTTTGTCTTAAATCTTTGGATTAGGTTTGCTATTATCTCATCTCCCCAAAATAACTTTATTGTGTCCTTCAAAAATACAACTTTGGCATTTACACGGACTTTTTACACAATATGTACTGTAATGTTGAGATATGTAATTATGAAAAACTTTCAGAATGGTTGTTGAAATGCACAGACTTGTACATACCTCTGATTGCTGGAAGTAGTCTAGTACCTAGTGAAGCTGTTGGGTTGACTGTTCTTTGTAATTGATTGGAGGCAATTGAGCAGGCTATTTGGTAACCTCAACTTGTAGATTTTGATTTGACTTTTGGGAGAACACTCTTCAAGCACTCCTCATGCAGCAAAGGGACAAGAGATTCTGCAAGCAGTTTTCTTTCAGTTGCATTTTACAAGGGTTAGATTTCTAAATCAATTAACTATAGAATTGACAACTGATAATTAACTTGTTCATTCACTTCTAAAATAACTTCTTTAAATTGCTTGGTAACTCTGATGGTTTGTGATGTAAATATAATTAGCTTTTTAGTAAATGAACAAAGCTGACATTGACCTTTGATACAGCATTGTAACTTCAGATTCTATTTTCAAGTTCATGGCAACCTCTCTTCATCACCATTTCAACCCATAGCTAAGTGATTTCCCCTGTAGTCAGATTATTTATGTGGTTTTCTACTTAAATGTCCCATAGTAATCTTCTGCTAATTAATAGATGCACATAAAATCTTATTTTGCATTTTCAGGACTTTGACCTCTTGTTCTCTTTCAGATATCTGTATGAAAATCCCTTAAAGCTAGAAGAGGATGTCTGTATGGTGTGCGTGTTTGGGGTTTGTTTTGTTTTCTTTTAATTTTATCCTGGCAGTACTTAAACTTCAGCATATACTTCTGGCTTTGCGATGCAGATGATTGTGTAAGTAGAAAGCTATTTAAAATCATAGAATGGTTGCAGGGTAATGGCTTCAAACCAGAAGAAGGTAGATTTAGATTAGAAATTAGTATAAAGTTTTTCACTATAAGTATAATGAGGCACTAAAACAGGATGCCCAGAGAGGTTGTGGATGCCTCTTTGTGGAAGGGTTCAAGGCCAAGTTGGATAGGGCTTTGAGCAACCTGGACTAGTAGGTTGGAATTAAGGTCTTTAAGGTCCTTTCTAACACAAACCATTCTATGATGTAACAGAGAACCTAAATTACCCTGTGATCTGGATGAGTGATACAGAATTAATAATAGATTTCTGAGGAAATCTTGCTAACTTTGAAAGAAAGCTTCTTTTGCTGATTTTTAATCTTACAAATGTTTCTGGTCCTAAAAGTCCAAGATTTTTCTGTCTGATTGTCTTTGAGACATATTTTTTCAGGCAGAAAACTCTTTTCCTTGGATGGCTTCTGAAACACCTGACTATTCAAGGTCACTTTATGTGACCAGGCTCAAAGGGATTGTACTGAAAGAGTTTCTTTGCAAACTCTGAGCATCTGGAACTTTCTGATAACTTACCAGTTGGGAAAATTGAACTGTGTCCTCTTTAGTTATATATGTGTGTATATATATGTATACCAACCAAACCATTTAATTATCTTGAATCTTTGAAAGTTTTTATCAGCACACGTTTGTAGAAGAATGCTGTGGAAGAGTGGGAAGAACAAAACAAAAACAAAAAAAAGTGGGGGAGGGAGAAATAAACAGTTAAGAAAATTGTAGCAAATTATAGGAATTTCTAGAGCCATGTAGTTTCTATCAACAGGACTTTTTTTTTGAGTTCTTTAAGTACCATTTCTGCTTCAATTAATATAATAAGGCCTTACAGTTTAATTTACAGCAGCTAGCTAAACTCCCTGGGAGGTACTCTACTGGTAATTAGTCATCTGAGAAAATGCAGCAAGGTCCAAATAATTGGCAGATTCATAAACACATCACACATAGTGTTGTTAAATTTCTAGGGTTTTTTTCTTTGAGAAATATGCATATTAAGCAATATGAAGTGATGCACATGAACACATATGTAAGGCTAGGGGGGAATAGTTCAGCTCATGTTTTTTATTAATAACATTCTTTGCCACAGAATGGTATTTTATCCTTGAGTGAAAATGCTGGATGTTCTCATCACTCATTTGTCGAACATTATGTGAAACTTTGGCCAGAAAGTGTAAGTTACATTTCTTCTCCTGGCTTTAAAAAGATAATGAACCTGTGACTCTGTGGCTGAACTGACAACTAGCCTGGAAGAGTTCAGTTTACATTTTGCAGTGCTACATGTAAATAGGGAAATGCATCCTGTATTTGGGCTGTCAAACCAGGAATGGGCCTTGCTGTGAAGAAGCAGTGATGTTTAATTAAAAAGTGAGGAAGGGTAGAGTGGGGGAAATAATATGTTTTTCCAAAATGTAATAAATTATTAAAGGTTTATATTTTGAGAACTATAGTCTTTAGGCCTTTGGTCTTGAAATGTCGGCCTTTTTGCCACATAAACATCGTATATATGTGCCTGTTTTTCCTGCCTTTCAGTACAGTCCTTTGCAATATATGATAATGACATATTATTGTAAGAAGTTGTATTAAACTCAATGGTGCATGTATTTTTCACTTCAATGTGACTTTGTGTAATAAAACTGTATATAGTGAGAGGAATTCTTAATTAAGTAGCTGCCAAGACTTCTCAAACAACAACTAAGGGACTGAGAAAATGAGAATGATGTTATCATATAATTTACCATATAGTCACAGCTATAGATTATTTTTTTAATTAAGCATCCACAATTATACAACGTACCTCCTTTTTATTAATAATAAAGTGCAATTATTTTCATAAAGAGTTTAGGCATGAGCTTGATGCTAGTGGTAAACTCTACAAAGGGTAGAATTTAGACAGAACAGGGTTTGTAGGTAAATGTGTCCAAAAAGAAAGCAAAAAAAGAAGAGTGTACTCTCAATGGTAATACTAATAAAGGTTATCTTTATGAAGAAAAGCAGATAAGTCTTGAATTATATCACAGAATCACAGAATGATTTGACTGGAAGAGACACAGTTATTGTTAATATTGGTATTCACATATAACTAGAGAAGTATTTGGATTAGGATTTTGAATGGCAAATCTTAATGGCACCCATATAGTATATTGCTAATAAAAGTAGGCCTTTATAAGGAGATCTTTGTCCCAGCACTTTTTTTCAGTATTAATAAGGAAAATTACTTATACCAACTCAGTGTGCTAAATGGAATCGATTACTATACTACTCATGTTAGCACACACAGAGCATAATATGGATCGGATTTTGAAAGCTATGTGAATGTAACAGTAAAAATTAGAATTTTTTTTTTCTCCTAATATCAGAGCATTTAAGGCTTGGAATAAAACCTTACTTTGGGGTATTCTAGTTCAGAGTATTTAATAGCATAGAACTACACTGTGTATAATGAGTAGTCCAAAGCAGTTTCACACTTACTTTTGTTGTTCTATCCCTTTTGAACCATATATGTGAGGTTTCCTCAGGTGTTGGCTGTTCTGAAAGCAGTTTGGCAAGATTAATGGAAAGAAATATGTAAAGTGATACCACCATTCAGTTGTGATCTTCCCATGCAATTTCATAGCATGCAGATCTTTTAAAAATTATTTTGACAGCGCTGACATTCAGTTCTAGCATGTAACTAGTTGCATTTTGTGCCCGTGCCCTGCTACTCGCAGTATCAGCTGGAGGACTACTAGGAAGATGAGAAAACCTTTGAAATGTAGTAAAAGAAAAATAACTCTTTTTCTAACTACAGGAAAAAATATTTTAGATGATTCTTTGTGCCCGTACATGAACAATCTTACTTTTAGGGAGTCTTTGCAAGGAGGAAGTTTCAAGAACTCCTGGAAGTGAGAGAAGTTTGTTCATAGACAGCTGCATCCTGTTGTTTTTTCTGTTTTCAGTACAAGTATAACTGTCAGGTGTTCTTTATGGATTGCACATTTTCTGGATTGTTTAATCTCCCCTCACATTTTCTGTCCTAGTTCACCTTTTTGCCATATATATCTGTATGCACATAGTTATTCTAAAACACTAGTCTGTACAGTTCCATACCTTCAGTCTCTTTTAAGAGTGTTTTCCTAATTCCCATATATGTTATTTGTCCAGACTTAGAACCAAAAGTTTAAGATCTCATTGTCTTGCTTGTCGACTGAATGCACTCTGCTCAGATGCTTCCAATACTGTAGCTATATAACTTGATGAAATCATGTCTCAGTGCTCCCGATACCACCAGTACATATGTTGCCCTCTTTTCTGCATCTCTAATTTGTTGTATTTTTCTCTTTTTGCTTATTGAACTCTTGCAGTCAGTACCACCAGTTTCAATCTGCTTGGCTTCCTGGCTCATTCAGAACTACTTTAACACCTACTGGTTTGGGGAACCATATGGATATTAAAACTTTCAGTTTCAGTTTGAAAGTATTGAATTTCTTCAGAGTATGCTGAGCTGATTGTTTATCATCTTAAGATACTAGGAATGAAGGTGAAAGGGAGGGAAAAACCGAGTAGGAATATTCCTTAGTTTTTAAATGCTGATATATGTTAAACAAAATTGAGGCAGAAAATAATGATAATTTCATAAAGGAAACTCTATTACATGAGTTACACATGACATTGCCATGCTTCTGTTTGACTTCAGTGAGTTGAACTTACACTTTTTATATAGGGATCAATGCTCGGTGATCTGACATAGGAAGTTAATTGTAAAATCTACAGTACAATCTTGGTAGGAAATTCTAAATAACTTACAGAATTTACAGGCGAGATTGAGGTAGCTAGGATGTGTTCATTTCAATGGAAATATTGCCAGGGCAATTGTTCTATCATGAGTCACAAAACTTGGTAAGAGCTTAAAATCATAGAATTGTTTAGGTTGAAAAGGAGCTTTAATATGGAGTCTAACCCTTTACTGCTAAGTCCCCCACTAAACCATGTCCTTAAGTGGTATCTGAACATTTTTCAAATACTTCCAGGGATGGTGACTCACCACTTACCTGGGCAGCCTGTTCCAGTGCTTGTCACCCCTTTCAGTGAATAAACTTTTCCTCGTGTCCAATTTAAACCTCTTCTGGTGCAAATTGAGGCCATTTAGTTGGCAGAAGAGATCAACCTCCGCATTTCAGGTACTTGCAGAGTGCAGTAATGCCTCCTTTTCTTCAGGCTAAACAACACCAGTTTCCTCAGCCACACTCCTCATAAATCTCACTCTCTAGACCCTTCACTGACTTCATTTCTCTTGTATAAAAATATACAGTGCAATTACAGTAAGTATTATGTTAGTGTGTATATATAACTTGCTGACTATTTCAATAGTTTAGGAACTTCTTTAGAAGCCAAGCACTCAAAATTGAGCAATTATTATGGGACAGACATATGAAAACCCAGCATAACAGTGTCTGTGGCAAAAAGTTTCTGTATAAAACATAGCATATTCTGATGTTTAAAATATATTGATATAGAACACTATTAGAAGGTGGTACCACTAGTCAGAACATAAAAAGAATTCAGTAGGAGGCCTGGGTTTGCTGGATGTGTGACAGAGGATCCTAACAGTGATCTGTCATTCATATTTTACATTCAGTGTTTTTTGTGTGGGTGTCAAACTGGTGTCTAGCTTTACCCTCAATGTCCTTGTAAATTATTAAATGCTTTAACGTTCTGAATCTGTGTACAATCACATACATATTTAGGTAATCTATATTTATATGGAACTGTCATTTACTGAATGATAAAGTGCTACTTACGTGTTTACTGTTCTTTAAATTTTAAGCACCTAAGCTATATTAAGAAAATTGCTATCTGAAATATCTATATAGAGCACCTGGCATGAGTGCATAAATTACTTAATGTGATTTAACATCTGATTTAATCTGATCCTCTATAGCAATCTGCACATCACAAACTTAATCCACATAGAAAGTGCAAAACTGACAAGATAGTGCACTTGCCATAAGCATAGGAAAACTGTGCTAGGGAATCTTTGTAGAACTCTCTGAAATGTTGATAGGCCTATTTTTTGGAAGGATAATATATGACCAGATCTCACTGATATCAAAAAATAGCATTCATTCATTGTAGTATATTTGTATTTCTACGAGGGCCAGTATACTGTGAGATTTTAATTATTTATTTATTTTTTGCTATCCTAGACTTTCCCAGATAGTAATAACTTCAGTATTACTAGTATCAATAGTACATAATCAGAAGTGACAATTTCATTGAGTAGCAGTGTATTTGATAAAACAGATTCTTTATGAATTATTAATGTAAATAATTGATTATATTTAGAATGTAATCTATATTCAGTATAATTTTAAAGATTTGATTTAATTCAATTTGTATTTATTACAGTATGGAAAAATTGCAGCAATATGTTCTTTATAGCAATAATTTTGGTTTATCAGAATCTATTTTAGAGCAGTTCATTCTAGCTCCTTCTCATATTCTAAAAATGGAACCAAATTACTTCAGTTTAAAAAGCTGAAACAGTAAAAAAAAAAATAATTTCATTATTCTGTTTTAGTTGTATGGTCAATTAATATACATATTCATCTTTTGATTTAAAAAAAATGTTTAGTTAGGTCAGCATCTGCAGCACACCAACACTTTGTGCCTTGAGTCAGTGCTGTCATTTCTAGAGCTATAAAAACTCATCAAGTTTCAGAATGTTGGGGTATTAAATGTTTCATTGCATGTGATATATGCAAATTATATTTAAAATAAAATGATACCTCATATAAATACATGTGTGATTATTGTATGTATATGTGGTATGTATACAGTGAAGTGTATATTTTGCTCTCTACAGTTACCTGAAAGGAGGTTGTTTTGCGGTGTGTGTTGGTTTATTTCAAGTGATAGAATGTTAATGACCTTAAATTTCATTGGGGAGGCTTAGATTAGACATTAGAAAAAAAGGTATATATATTTAAAGAGTGGTGAAGCACTGGAACAGGCTGCCCAGGGAGGTGTTGGATTCACTATACTTGGAGATGTTTGAAAAATGTGAAAATGTGGCATTTCAGGGCATGGTTTAATGGTCTTGGTAATGTTGGGTAGACGGTTGGACTTTATGATTTTGGAGGTCTTTTCCAACCTTAATGATTCTGTGATTCTCTGATATTTTGTTTAGATGATGTCCAATATGCAGTACACTTAGGCAATTAAATTATCTGGTGATTCCTTGGAAACAAAATTTCTGAGGTTTTTTCTGCAGCTTGATATTCGTTATAGGGATAATTTGGTCTATGTAGTACATCGATGTTATACCAGAAACAGGAGCTTTGTCCTCTTACTTTTTGGTACTTACTGCTGAGGAAGGCACTTCTGCTTGGTTGCTAAGTCAACACAAATCAAACGTAATAATATAAGTTTGTTTTTTATGTTTCACTGCACATGCTTCACCCTGTTACCCAATGTCCTTCTGTTGGTGCTGGAAGCTCTTTATCTTGGCAACTAAGGTATTTTTTTGGTTCTGTACTTGATATTAAAGTCCAGACTAATCATAATGATGCACAGATTTAAGGCCATTCTAGCTTTTAAATGCTAATTTTTCTTCCAGCAGTTCTCATTTACAATGATTTTTAAAGGTCACATGCACGTTCTATAGGATTCAGTAGTCATACATTTGCATATTGACCTACGTTGCTTCTTTCAGATTTATTAAAAAGTGGATACTTTTTTACCTAAATGAATAGCTTTATTTAGCAGAAGAAACACCCTCCACCTTTTCCCCTTACTGAAGGAGGTACCAAATAAGGAAATCTGTCTCAAGTGATTTCTCTTTTGTTTTTTGGTGGTGGTTATTTTTTTACTTTTCTGCTTATTAGACATCTAAAAATGGAGCATATAAACACTTGGTGATTGATTTGTTTGTGTGGTTTCTCTCCTTTTTTTTTTTTTTTTTTTTTTTTTGGGGCAGATCTCAAAGTACCTTCAAGTTTTCAGAAGCAGATTATTTCCATGAAGGCTTTTCAGACTGTGAACATACAAGCTATGATTGCATATAATTGGCGACAGTAGCTGTTAGACTGATGTTCGGTCAAGACTCCTTGGGAGTTTTATGGAAATCCACAAATGACTGCTAAAACCACAGTTTTCAGTTAAGATTTTCTGTATGTGCTTTTTTTGTTGTTCTGAAGAACATAATCAGAACGTAACCTTTTAGGGGTATGCTTATAAAAATACTAACACAAAAACTGGGAGTAGCAAAGGAGTTCCTTAGTGAGTCCATTCCTGCAGACACTAAATTATTTATATTTTCATTTATTGAATGTGAAGCGCATATTCCTTTAGTTAATGCTAAGCAGAACTATCATAGAACCATAGAATCATAGAATTATAGAACTATAATGGTTCTATATTCCTAGGAGCTATTGATGTAAAGAACAAATCTTTAGTCAGAAATAAAATTGGAGAGGACAGTCTCCTTACTTTGTGAAAGTAAATTTTACACTTATGCTTCCTGATGTTTGCAAGAAGTAGATAAAGAGCTGACGAGCTGGACCCTGTGACTGAGATTGTATAATGATACTTTACTTGAGCTCATCTGAACTGGATACCAAAATCAGGCTCATTCTTCAAATGCTAATAATTGCCTCCATGGCACTTTGCTTCCCCTTCTACTCAAATCACAAAGAGTAAATTCAGATTCAGTGTCAAAAATGGATGCATCTTGCTGGTCTAGGGAAGAGACACGGAAACTGCTGTGGCTGAGTCCTTTAGTAGTGGTAGGAAAGGGAAGACCTGATCTTGTGAGTAAATTGTCATTCATAATTTCATAATAATAGGGAAGCCTATTTCAGTTCCTAGCATGGAAGAAGGTAGTGGAAGTAAATAGCAGTGGTTAAAGGGATCTGTGACTGTTCTGTTCTCCTGCTGCATGTTGTTCCCCCTTTATCTTTTGCTCTCAATATATGCATGTCGGGCCCAGCTGCCATACTTCCTAAGGGCATCTGTGAAATGGGTTAATGTTTATCAGCACAGTCTGAATTATGAACTCTTTAAGGTATATTTAGTAGTGAAATCTCTGCCATGGTGCTGTGCATTGTATTAAAGCTCCTTGCTCTCTGTTAATGTGCACCCACCTCAAAAGAGGAATATATCAATCTGAACAGCAAATACAATGTGTGAGAAAGATGAGTACATTACAGGCAGAAGTCCAAGAACAGTTTGTAGAAAAGTGCAAAAATGAAATGGACAGCAACATGTTGCTTGCCAGGTAGAATGCAACCAAAGAGACTTGTGAAAGAGGAGAGAAACACATGAAAACCAACAATCTGCCTGTTGTCTGTGTGAGATCTGTGCTTGGTTTTCTTCCCACCCACCCCTTTATTTTTATTTATTTATTTTTTTAATCAGTCTGTTCTCTGCCATGTTACCTGCAGTATGCACCCATTGATCCATGGGAGTCAGTCACAACTGAATATAGGCTGAAATGGACATGGAATGTTCACAAATCCTGTCACAATTACTTCCCATTTTCTGTCACATACTTCTGTGACTTACTGTATTCCCGGTCATGCTAAAATCTCTTCCTAAAAGCTGGCTGAAGTGTTTGCACCGGCTTTGTTTCATCCTATTCCAAATCTGGTTAGAATATAAATGGAGACCAGTTTAGATAAGTGTGAGTGCTGTTCAGTACAGAAGCTGTATTGGTTTTGCTGAGTCTTAGCTGAAATCCATGGTATAGATCCAGTAATCGTTAAGGCCTTACTCCTCTTGGTTTTGCTGTACATTATCCTTTTATAGCAGTGTGAGTATAGTGCTGGCAAGAATAACAGTTATTCTTCCCAGGTGCAGATGACTCCAAAATGTTGGAAGTTGCTGGAGACTAAGACTGACTATGAATAGCAAAGGAGTTGTATTTTATGCTAACTTTGACTCATGACTTACAAGGTAATGAAACCATTCAAGTTGAGTACTTTAATCTCACAAATTGGTTATCACAGCCTTGTGGCCACTTCTTGTTTTATAATAAAGCATAAAACAAAATATCTGTGAAACCTTACAAAATTAAACTAAGGCAAATATGTGCAATTTTGAGCTCATTAGGAGCAATTCATATTTTCATCTGTCTCATTACAGATATTTTAATGAACTAGGAAAGTACTTTTGAATCTGTGATTTTTAATTTCCCTGCCAACTGTTGTGAGCTTTTTGAGATTGTTACTGTCTTTTAATTCATTTCAAAATGTTGAAAGAGAAAAAAAAAAAACCCCAAACAACAACGACAACCACAAAAAAACCACACAAAAAAACCCAACAAACCAACCACAGGAGAAATAGGAAGAAAGCAAGACATTAAGGAACAAGTGAACTGCATTAAAATGATAAGAAATACTATTTTCTAGTGGAATTGTTATATATGTGTTTGTAGTGCACAAACCCTCTTGTT
This sequence comes from Ceyx melanurus, assembly GCA_024611195.1. Classification (NCBI taxonomy): domain Eukaryota; kingdom Metazoa; phylum Chordata; class Aves; order Coraciiformes; family Alcedinidae; genus Ceyx; species Ceyx melanurus. The sequence continues at coordinate 6,859 of JANHGL010005441.1, read as the reverse complement.
TTTAATACGTGATTTGCTTTCTCCTTTTCCTTCCCTGTTTTATAACTATATTCCCATAGTTTAGTAAAGAAAAGTATGCTTGTTCTGAAGAACAGTGTAAGAGGAACTGGATATGATATTAAAAAAAAATTAAGAAGTGAACAGATCAGTTATTGATATCATTGTCTCATATATGCTACAGGAAGTAATCCTAAATATGTATTTGCATGAGAAGCCTGTGGCACCAGGCTGGGGATACATGCTAAATAACTCATGAAATTTATTACCTCATTCATCACAAAGCAGACTCTTCAGAATCTTGTGAAAGGGTTTATAGTGTAGCATCCCCTTTTGAATTTTAAGAATACAAAATCATTGTCTGTCAAGGGAAGGATTTATTCCTCCCAAGTGATACTTCATTGAATTTAGGCTATAAAAGTTGGAATCCTAAGCTATTGTAAAGATACCATCTAATCCTAGAGACATTGCAACAGTAGTACTGTATCTGTCTTTTTACACTAAAGCTCTTTAAGTATATTATATTATGGAATGTCTCAACTTTGACAGACCTGATCAAAATTTATCCTCCATTTTCCCTGGGATCTAAACACTAGGCATTACTTTACTAGGCTTTTCTATTATTTGTTTTTAAAGCAAAAAACTATAGTCATATGCGTAGAAGAGCTCATACTTTGTTATAACATAGGACAGCTTTCTCCAAAAAAACAGTGAGAGATACAAACAGTTTGTTGGTAAATATAAGGTAGTAATCTCATAAGCATTGTTCGAGATTCTAATAAATTTAGCTGTTGCTCTTAATGGACACTATACCAGAGTGTAGTATGTTTTTGCTTCCTTAATTAAATTGGAGGCAGCGGATCTTCCCATTCCAGGTCTGTTTAGGCACTATGGAATTTGCTACTGTTTTCATAAAATGAATTACAGGATTTTTTAGTAATACTTTAACTGAGATTAGGAATGGGTAATACAGCAGGGATTCTGGTTTGTTAGGATTTTCTTTTATTGCTGTCAATTATTCAATAATTGCTTTTATTCTAAATGGGACAATATGATTTTTTTAAAGAGCACTCTGATACCTGGAAGTTCAGAACCATGACTGAAGTTTAGCTTCTAGTAGCAGGAAGAGCTGATCACTGGGAGCTGTGCAGATACTGTCATAATGCACATAATTTATAAAATGTGAAATATATTAAAGAATTATTATTTTTTTTTAAAGGATGAAGGTCTTGCAGAGAAAAATCAGCAGACTTCTGTGGTCTTTAGATCCTTTTATGAAATCTCAAACTCCCTAATACAGTGAAAGACCTTTTGAATATTTTTTTTTTTACTTCATCATTTGTGTTAGAGCTGAACTGGTATTTTGTTAATTTTTTCTATCTGTCCAGGCAGGCTGTGAACACACACACAGAGATATGAAGTAGACTTATCCTTTAGTTTATCTTTTGGAGAGAAAGTATTTTGAAAATGACTGTTAGACCATATGAGTGTGTTCATAAAAAGTAAGCATTATTTGGCACTTCTATTACACTCTTTGCTGTTGAGAGTGGCTTACGTTGGTTTAAATGGGTGTGAAGCTTTAACTGTTGTGTTAGGAATGTGCTGTAAGTGTATGTAGTAGATCACAACATTATTTATTTTCAGCTTTGTGTATTCTCAACATACCTTTAGCTACCTTTCTAGCTATAGGTACTTTTCTCCAAGTTAATGTTACAAACAATACTGGAGGGGATGGGGAGTGTGTGTATGGATGGAGAGTAGGTGTTTACTGTTCTCTTACATTACAAAGCGCAAAGATTTATAATAGATTTTGAAGGTGCTCACAGAGATGCAAAAATTTTATGATTGAGGATAAGAAGCCATTGTTGAAAATCTGAGACTGTTTTTCTGCAGTGTGGCAAATAAAGTCTGCATTCCTAATCTTGTGAGTTTAAATAACCTCAAGGAATAGCTGTATACAGCTTTCTAGGATAGAGTTTTTCTGTAGTTACCGATACACAATTTTCCAGAAGCTAGAAGTATACTATTTTATGGACTCAAATGAATGCAATCTTTAAGCTGCTGAGGCAAAATTATATCAGGATGTAATATTGTTTGATTCAATATTTGAGATGAAAAATGTATAAGAAAGTATTGATGGACTATTAAAAAATAATATTTTGCATCATTGTCAGTGATGCTTAAATCTTAATTGATCTACAAGATAAACCTCAAGTTCTGTCAGGGCAAGTTCATTTATAATGTAGTAGATATTACACTTGTTTTATGAGAAAAGCCAGAGGACAAGTAGCAGAAAACTGTCTCTAGCAGTAATATTTACAATGCAAAACACATTTGATATTTAAAAACAAATAAAGAATGCCTCTTGATTTGAAAGCTGTCTTAAAATAAAGGAAATTTTCAATCTGCTGAGGATAGCCTCTTAAACTTTGTCTAGAAATTCCAGAACATTTTATTTTAAATGACAGATAATTCATTTTTGGTTTTGCCTACAAAATATTTGCACTTTTCCCTTTCATTTTGCATGGGTAATGAATCAATGCAAGATGTTACTGTCAGTCATAGAGATTCAATCCTACTTTCTTTCCTATTATAGTTAAAGAGAATTTTGAGTGCTTGGGAACAGCAGGACTAAGGTATTATTTGCAAAGGCACATAAATGATTAATGTTCCTTGACTATTTTAAAATATCATTCAGGAACTCAGTTACATTCTCAGGTGTTACAAAAAAAAAAAAATGTTGTTCTGCTTTTGGATGAAATGGATCAACAGTGTGGACAGTGCCACTGGAGAATTAGACAGTTACCTGGATTATAATGTCAGTTTCTTAATTATCAATTAATTTTATTATAGTTTGCCTAAAGCAAAATATACTATGTGGAACATCAGAGCAGAGTTTTTGCCAGTATTTCTGTGGTATGTTGATAAGTAAAAATTTAATTTTCCAGTGCAAATAAGTGTGAAATTAACTACATATGAAAGACTTCTTTTTTTTACAGTAGAAGTATCTTTACTGGTTACTTTAAAGTTTATTCAGCAATCTGTTTCAAAAGTCACTTTCGTTAGGTGCTTACAGAAAATATACTGCAGTGGATTAATCCCATTTGTAGGATGTTTTCCAAATAAATGCTTAATAAAAAGAATTTCATGCAATATGCTATTAGAGCTTCATTTACATTAATAGGACTCTGTTCTCAGACTATTAAGCTACCTTCAAGATAAAAAAAAACCTCACTGTATTCTGCATGTACAACCACAGTGATTAGTTTCTGTTGCTCATGTACCCTTCTGAGCTCAGTGTATATAAAAGAACATTATTTTCCTCACAGCTGAATAGATACCCTGTCATCTTGATGCCATGAAGTTCCCTCAGAAAAAATAGTGAAATCAGAAAAGAGAAGTTGATAATTTGGTTTGCTGTAGTTGCAGTGCAGTGGCACTAGGTGCTGTGGAAATTAGACCAAGGTCTCGGCGAACCATGGTGACCACAGGAATTCAGGCTGTGTGTACTAATGTTACATGGATTATTCACATAGCAATCTGAAAATACTAGGCTTTTGACTGGTGCTTGCTGTATGAAGAGGCACATGTAATTTATTTAAAGGATTGAGTCATAAATAAATTTAGCACTTTAATTATCAGGTATCTGCCATTAGGAATATAGAATGTACTATATGAGATTAGAACAGTGTTCTTGTCTGTGTTGCCTGTTACATAAATCTGATCTTTAAAATGGTGAAGGAAAAGCACAAGATAAAACTCCAATTTTCTCTTCTTAGGAGAGCAAATGAATGGATTGGTAAAACCCTGTGATCTTCAGAAAAGCTGGCTTGACATAAATCTGTTTTTCAACATTCAAAGCTTTTCAGCATTGCTTCATGACATGGAAGAAAAAGATCCCTACAGAAGTTTTTATGCAGAATTTAATAGATAAAGTGCCAGCAGCAGATGCCAAGAATTGTACTGACCTTTTTGTGAGTTTTGCAAGATCAATAAACTTCCCGATAATGTACATGGGAAACAGCTTCTTGTTGCAAGCTTGCAACGCTTTTGGATTAACTGAGTTAAAATTCAGAATTCACTGTTTATGCTAGATGGACAGTTACCTATATCATCTGCTTTGGTTTCTCCATTTTTGTTTATTAACTGAGCCATTTTGTACTGTACATCCCTGAAGATATTTAAAAAACCATGTAGATGTGGTGCTCAGGGACATGGCTTAGAGGTGAACCTGGCAGTGTTAGGTTAATGGCTGGACTTGATCCTAAAGGTCTTGTCCAACCAAAATGATAACCCTACAATTTATTTTAATCCATCTTTTAAAAATAACAAGCCAACTCTTAGCTAAAATGTTCTGCAGTGGCTTTGGGATGTTTAGCAATTCTTAGAGGAGATTCTTCTCTTCAAATGAGTAATGATTTTGTTAGGCCTTACTTTGGTTTTTGTACTGCTTTTTTCCCCTGTGTTTTGATGCCTCTGATTTAACTCTCACACGATGGCAAGCGCATAATGCTGTTTAATAAACTTGATAGACATTCTCTGTAATGACTGATTAATATGACTGGATTTAGGATTGCACACTACTACAGTGGATTAATCTCAATTATCCAATTACCATTTTCTTAGTATAACTGTTTCATTTTATTAACTCTGTATTTTGTATACAATTGTACACATTAATATACTGTTTTTTGAAGCATTTTATTCTGTTTTACAAACATGTTGGGTTTCAAATTCACTAGCATTTAGTTAGATTACTTTGCACTAAGGGATAGCTCAAGGTTGAAGTTGTGACGGTTCAGATAAATGCGGAGTTGATGGTAAAAATACAGACAGCATTCAGCAACTAAGATGTTTTAGCTTAATCATTTGCCTACCTGCTATAGCTTGAGATAGAGATTATCTTGAAGGAGGCATTTGAATTGAGCCTGCACTAGTAGCCATTTGAAAGTCTTCCTGACTCTATTTGAAGTAGTCTATTCTCATTTGATATTGTATGTTAACCATCTTTCATTGTGCATGGTATGTGTCTTCAGATCTTCACTTTGACCTATACTTGTAAAAGTTGGGTGAGTAATGGTGCATCTGCTTAACAAAGCGGTGTTCAGATTTCTGTGTTCTCTGATGTTTTTCATTTTTGCAGCTAATCTCTGAAATACCCATATGGCATTTACTTCAAGTGGTATTTATTATTATATAATATAAGCAGTTTAGCTGTCTGTGTTTGCCATGTGAACTTCATAGTTGTTGGTTTTTCTGTTCTTTTGCTGCAATCAAGGAGCTTAAAGAAGCCACTGCACCTGTGAAGTCTCCCTTTGAGGCACAGACATTTAGAATATTCTAGCTAGTTAGCTACTTGGTGATGCTGGCAGTGTAAATGGTAGATGTATTTCTTTGAGCTGAGCAAACTGACATCTCAGACACCCTGCCTAGAAAACTGTGAATTTAAATTGTCTTTCTCTAGAGGCTGTGACCATCTCTGGTTGTGAAGACATTAATTGGATGCCTCTGCACATCTTGCGCCCTCCCCAGATTCACAGGACAGCTTGTGAATGTTAGTCTTTGCCTAAGTTCATCACTTGCATGAGTGGCGCAACCTGCTTAAAATCAAGTGTACTGTTAATTTATTGTAGTCTTCTCATATTGTCACAGTTGGGGTTTTTTTTGGGTTGTTTTTTTGTTTTGGTTTGGTTTTTTTTGGTATAACTGAGTTTCCTGGGTATCTCCATATATAGTAATATACCATATGTATTTTCGAACATGGAATAAATACCTGAATATTAAAAGTATTTAGGTTTATCTTTTGCTGAGATAATTCATTTCCATCTCCTGCCTTTTCACTTAGGCAGACATTAAACTTTTTGGAATTTACTGGTTTTGTTTCACTCTGCTTCTGGGAGGAAAATCATTTGAATTCCTGGAAGAATTTTACAGTTTCGGCCTGTGTGACAGAAAGCATGACAGCAATTCTGAAATTTTCAATTTGTAAAAATGTTGCAAAATTTTCAATGCCCAAGTTGATATACTTGGATTCACAGACTGTATTAAAGCTATATAATTTAGCTTTGCCTTGTTTGTTATTTTACTCTGTAAATGTCTTAAAAGTAATTGTTATGCATCCTCTAGACCTGCATACTGAAGGGATTTGCTGTGGGTAACAATTTGCCATACATAACCCATGAGCTGGACTGAATAAACAGATTTTAATTCACTTACTGCTGGTGGGTAGGGCTAGGACCTTATTTAAGGTTAGTTTTATTGTTCTACAAAATTAAAAAGTAGAGCTTTTTTTCTTTTTCTATTGTGGGTTGGTGGTAGGTTTTTTGTTTGTTTTTGTTGGGTTTTTGGGTTTTTTTTCAGGCTGTGGCATGACGAGTTGATACTCTTTTTAAGTATTGAACTATTAACTTCAAATTTTCCCCAGACCTATCCAAGAATACTACCTAGCTCAGGAACAATAATAGGGCTGTCATCCCCTGATGAACAGGAATCTTCCTAGTAGCTCTGTGTAGATCATAGAATCATACAATCATAGAATGTCAGAGGCTGGAAGGGACTTTGAAATACTGACCATAGGACCCTCTATTCTGCACTGGTGAGACCCCACCTGTAATACTATGTCCAGTTCTGGTCACCCCAGTTCAAGAAGGACAGAGAGCTACTGGAGAGAGTCCAGCGCAGGGCCACCAAGATGATTATGGGAGTGGAGCATCTTCCTTATGAGGAGAGGCTGAGAGAGCTGGGGCTCTTTAGCCTGGAGGAGACTGAGGGGGGACTCATTAATATCTATAAATATGTTAAGGGTGAGTGTAGGGAGGATGGAGCCAGACTTTTCTCAGTGTCATCCAATGACAGGACGAGA
>JANHGL010005439.1:4652-26670 GCA_024611195.1 Ceyx melanurus | reverse complement strand
TTGGGTAATGATTTTTATAAACATGTGTTCTCACATATGTGTGTGCACAGGAAAAATGTGAGAGCACGTAGGGAAAGCCATGGTGTGCAGCAGCATTGCCAGTCTGTCTTTACCCTGGTGTGCACTGCACCTGCTTCTTCTCCACCTCATCCTGTTGTTTATCAGTTGCACAGTTGTATCTGTAGCTAAACGCCCGTTTCCTTGGCAGTCCATCTTATAAATTGCAGTTAATATTATTACCCTTTTGTGCAGCGTGAGGAACGTGTCCGAAATGGAAAAGGATTCGTCGGTCCTGAGCAGAGAGAAAACTTTCTGCCTTTCTTCCCGTGCACCTAATCTCTTGTTTTAGCTCAAGATGGAGGGTTTATGATTAATACAGTTGATGCAGAAAATGGCCGATTGCTTGGTTTCTCTTAAATGTATCATGCTCAGTGCACACGGCCTCTGAGCATCAGTTAGAGGGAAGTGACAGCAGACTTGACCTTTCTCTCCAAATCGTATGGGAGGGCTGGGGGAAGAATTAGCATCACACAACAGCGTTTCAACTTGCTTTCACCGGCAACTTTCTTGTCTAGAGACGCTGGGGTGTTGTAGAAACACAAAACCACTTTCCAGCAAAGGCGGCCACGTGTTACTGCAAACGAGCTTTAGAAATTTAGCCTCTCTATGCATAACAAGGTGCCTTTAAGATATTTTACCCACTCTGCTAACGCTCCTGAAAGGTCAATGCAAACCTTTAGCTCCTACTTTTCCTTCTGCAGCTTCAGAGCACAGCAACGTTTTGCACACAGCGTCGTCCCGGGGACTGTTTGCAGGACTCTTTAGCCGAAGCCACGAACAATAGGTCCTGTATGTAGGAAGGTGTTAGTTATAAAAGGGCTTACATGGGCTTTGGCGTAACTGGAAGCCAAAGACAGGGTCCCGTCCAGCAGAGGAGGAGCGGGAGCGGGTTTTTTCCGCGCGTGCCAATTAGTGCCACGGGGAAGCGTGGGGGCAGCGGGACTGATCCGGGGCCGGGCCAATCGCCCCGCTGCCCTCGCCTCTCGTTAGCCTGTGAGCAATTACCGCGCTCCCGGACCCAGCTGAATGAAAAGTAAAAACACATTGTTACCACAAATTTCATCAAGTGAATATGCTGGATGAGGAAATAGATCAGCTATGACCTCTTTGACATTTTCAAAATGTTTAAAAGCTGAAGTTAATTCTTTGTGATGTCCTTTCATCTTCAGTTGACAACAGAGAGACCTGGAGTGGTGACAGGCCTTGTCAAGTGGCTCTGTCTTATCAAAAACAATACCCTCCAGATCTTTCCAGCCAAATATTCTCGTCGAAGATAATTGCATTTACAATTTCGCGTGGCTGTTACGCCTTTCCTTGAACCACTTTTTGGTGTTAAGTAACAAACCTTTCCACTCCACGCTTTTTTTTCACTTTAGAAGGTGTAATCGTTACTAAAAATGTCTAAGTGGCCCTGGTGAGCTGGTGGGTGGGAGGGCTGGCATGTGTGTGCCACGTGCCGGTGCTGCTGGGGGTGTGTGTGCCATGTGCTGGTGCTGCCAGGGGGTGTGTGTGCCATATGTCAGTGCTGCAGGGGGGATATGTGCCATGTGCTGCCAGGAGTGTGCGTGCCATGTGCCAGTGCTGATGGGGAGGTGTGTGCCATGTGCTGATGGGGTGTGTGCGTGTACCACATGCTGGTGCCATGAGGGAGGTTTGTGCCTCAGGCCAGTGCTGTTGGGGTGTGTGCCCCGTGCCAGTGCTGCCAGGGGGGTTTGTGTCACAAGCTGGTGCTGCTGGTGTGTGTGTGCCCCGTGCTGGTGCTGCCAGGGGGGTTTGTGCCATGAACTCAGACTAATGCCCTTTTTGACCGAGTGTTCCTGCAGATGTGTGTCGTTTGGGGTGGGCTGTTGGGTGCCAGGTGTGGTGCCGGGTGGGCTGTTGGGTGCCAGGTGTAGTGCCGGGTGTGTGCCAAGCAGCAGCTCTCGTCGCTCCTGCGCCAGCGCAGCCGTCCAGCTCGCGAAATGAAACACAACAGATAAAATATCTTGTTTAGTATTTAATTCTCTTTTCCCCCCTCGTGTTGAGGTTTCTTTTACCTCAGGAGAGTGACAGAAATTTGCGTTTTCAGAGCTTTAACTGGGAAATTTTTAATTTTCCTGAGGGAACGAGCTGGTTATTGCAGGTGACAAACAGGAGCTGCAGAGCCCAGAGCAGCAGCTCCTCCCCAGTAGACCCAGGGCCTCTGCCCTGCCCCTGCCCCCCAATTCCACACTGCCCTGCTACGTTTTGTGACTCCAAAACACAAAACTTATTTCAGTAGAATAAGGTAAAAACACCTGAACAAATTTTATTTTTTTTTCCCCTGTCCTGGTAGATTTCTCAGAGTAATTTTCTATTCGTATCTTTCAAATCAAAATATAAAGTAGATCAAAGACTGAAGTAGTAGCAGAAGCCTGTGCTACAAGCTGGTGTTTTGGAGCACATCTACCATCGGACAGATCTGAAATGCAGGAGAGTTCAGTGTCTGAGCTGTTAATTACCAGCTAGTTTATTCAGGCCAGTGTATTTTCTTAGCTGATGTTCTCCTTGGATTAATTCTTTGCTCAGCCTTTCGGTGATCACTCTGTCTTTTTAGGTGTGCATTTCCATGTCATGTCAGTAACCCCTCACATGGATTTTTGCTGTGTCAGTAAACATTTCTGAAAATAAGATTTTCAAGTGTGAATTATTTATACTATATGATAAGCAAGTAGAATGTTGAAATTCAATACTAGTTCAGAAGATTTCTTTTTTTTTTGGCTTGATTTCTCCGTCTTCTACTCTAACCAGGCTTTTGTTAGAAAGAGTACTTTATTCTTTTCTGACACACTACTAAAGGTATTATGCAAACGTAAGATGTTGTTCATTATAATCTGTTGAAAATGGAGGCAGCAGAAAGCTGAATTTCATTGCATAACTTGATCTAAGAGAAGATGTTAATGGAAAACAGCAGTGAGCTGAAGGTGTCGGGTCTGATGGCAGAAGCGGATTCTGTGCTGATACCAGCGTTGGGTGACCCACATTCTCTGAGCAGGGGTGGCTGAGCAAAGGGGGTCCAGCTCCATGAGCCCCCACCCAGGGGTCTAGCTGAACCCCACTTGTCAGGAGGGGGAAATAACCAACCCCTGTCCTTGCAGGAAAGCTCATCTGCATCTCTGGAATGCACCAGCTGAGACAGCAGGTAGAGAGGGGTTTGTCCCCAGCTGGTTCTCACGTTGCTGTGCACTGAGTCACTTAGCACCAGCATCTAGGGAAGAGTTTGGCAGCCCTTCCCAGGTTTGGCTACAGTCACTTTGCTTCTCAGGGTTCTGTTAAGGGGAGAAAGGTAACGCTGAGAAAAATGATTCATCCTTTTGGACAGCTTGAGTTGCTAGCTCAGGTCTGTGGCCCATGTGGAGGATCTGAGCCTCCCTGCCTTGCCAGCTCTGAGTCACTCGGTGTTGATGGGGATGCTGAGCAGAGCTGTTTGGGTCTGGCCTCTGCACAGCTGGGTTATCCCCTTGCTTTCCACAAGCCTGTTTGGAGTCAGAAATTAAGACACTTCAATTAGTGTATTTAGAACACATCAGCACCATTTACACACAATAAAACGTCAATGTGCTGTTTGGTTTTTGTGTGTTTTAAGCTTTTATCAGTGAGTGAGGGTACACACGTGCACACTGTGCATGTCACAATATGTATACTCTGAAATGCTGTCTCCCCACATTCCAGAAGGGGCAGGGGCTTCTGGCTGCACTCTTTGTGGAGCAGGAGACTGTGAAGTGACAGGTACCCACTGATGGATCCCCTGAAACACCAGGCTGCCCGCAGAGCCCCTGGATCTGCCGTGTCCCCCGGGGTGTGCCCAGAGCACCCACCCTGCTGCTGCATTTTCTGCCTGTCACTGATCTCTGCCCAAACATCACTTTTATCTCCTTTCTTCTGTGGTGTTTTTACTAAGGGAGGTTGAGCCAAGACCCAAACTGTTCCCTTCCTCCCTCGCTTGCCCCCCCAAAGCACCCTGGAGCACTGGGGCAGTGGAGAGGTTTGGGCTTTTCTCACACGTCCTGTGTCATTCAGCCAAGGGAAGCTGGTGTCCCTTAGAGACCCAACACCACACACTTTCAGACTTTAAACATGCTAACTGGTTTTTTTTGTGTGTGTGTGTTGTGGGTTTTTTTTTTTTCCCCTTCAAGCTGTAGAAATCCTAAATTATTTAGACTTGCTGTTTAGGCTGTAATATAAATAAGTGTAGTCTAATGTGTTTCTCATTGCAAAGCGCTTAGATACTGACTATGTGAGGTGTGAACTTGGGCTAGAGAGGAATTTTCTGTTAAATGAAACCCCCAGAGCTTTTGCCGTGGCTGAAAACCTCTTCACTCTAAGCCCTGAAATATGCTGATTTCCTGTGGGTCCCCCTCCCACCCTCCATTGCTCCTTAATAAGCCATTGGCTGGTAGAAGAGCTTCCCCTACAAAAATGAGTACTGATGTAAGTACCTCAAAAATAAATTTATTTCAGAAGTGCTCTGCTAAGAGTTCTAACAAGTATGTATCAAGCAGCCTGGTGTTTTTACTTGGAGAACTGTTTACTAAAACTATTTCTTTAACAAAGGTCTGTGTAGCCCCGTTGCACAATAAATTCAGGGCTGTAGAGCAGTAATTTAATATCAACAGATTTATTCTCCCATGAGCTGTTCCACTAGAAGGCTGAAGGTACCAGGATTTTGTTTGTTTGCTTCCCAGAGGATGAAGAGGAAAATGTTACAAAGAATTTTAATTTTAGGAGATGTTTGTGTTTTAGGGGCGAGGAAGAGAAGCAAACAGAGGTGTAAGTGATCCCATACGTGGGCACGGGGATGCAGGCAAACACTAATACATACATGTGCACACAGCCCTTCAAGAGAGGGATTGTTCTCATTTCCCACGTGAAACTGAGTGTTTATCTCTACCCTTAAAATCATCAGATGTTATATCAAGTCCCCTAAGCTCGTCCTACTGAAGTTCACTTAATTACTAACTGCAATTAGAATGCTGCAGAGCTGGGTGGTGTTTGCTCACGTGGGGGAACAAAAGAGGGCATCTCTTCCGTGGCAGAGCTCAGCTCCCATTGCCGGAGTGCAGAGGAGTTTTAATTTACCTGGAGCAGTGCAAACCCCTTTGGAAGAGGTGCCCCATTCCACAGAAGAACCATTCTCCACATGCTCTAAATACTGTACATATTTACCAAATTTAAATACATATTTACATACGTCAGATTGACCCAATTGAATGGAATGACTCCCTCGATACCTTTTAGAGTCTATTAGGTAAATAAGCATCTCGGAGACGGGCTGGCTTTTCTTTGCACAGCACACAGGCATGTGGGCAGGATTAGAGTTTTGGGTCCCTGCGTGGTGGCTGGGTTGACAGCTACTGGAGAAAATAGGGATTTTTCTCCCTTCTGGAGACAGGCACCAGTGCAGGATAGTAGCAACCGGGCAGAAATGGTCTAAGTCCAGCCTGGCCACCAGCAGCTCCTGTGGATGGAGCCACCCCAGGGAAAATCAGATATTTCAGCAATCACAGACCCACCCAGCGAAAGCACAGACCCTTTGCCCTCTTGAGTGCCTTTTACAAGGAAGCTGTGAAAATTCTTCATAAATGTTTGAGTTTAGATCCAGACTTTCATCATCATTGCTAAGATGCAGAAGGCAGAAAGAAATAGGTTAAGAAATTTGCCCAGTGCCAAAGAAAAGTGAGGAAAAGGGAACTCTTGGAAGCAAGGTTTATAACTGCCATCCAACACAATTCTTAACAATCTTCATCTCTAGGCCTTGCAGTGCTTTGCAGGAGGAGTTAAGTATTAGGAAATCCAAGTTTATTTACAGGGGAATCAAGGGACAGAAAGCAGTTTGTGGTGCAGCTGTAGCCAGATGTGTTTGTAGCCAGATGTGGCTGCAGCCAGAGCTGACCAGCATTCCAGGCGATGTCTCTTGGCTCCAGTCCCCAGCACTGAACGGGATTTGTATCTGTATGTGTTTTATTTGTGAATATATGTATTTTGTTTTCAGACTTGAGCCCTGGCAGCAGTAGTATTTAGCTTGCTTCTCGTTTGCTCTAACAAGAAATTATTTTTTGTAGCTGTGACTGAAAAGGTAACGTCGAGAACTAGGAATTAATTTTGTGTATTGATTCCTTCAGTCAAAGATGACGGTACAATAGAGAAATCAAATGTTCACCTCTGAGCAGGGGTGGGAGCTCTTCCTAGACACCCTGTGCAGATAATCCATCTGTTGTTCTATGTGGAGTCTTTTGCTTTTTGAGATTAGAATCAGAAATCTGCAAATTCTCCTCAGAAGGCAGAATGCCCCTGAGCTGTAAATATGCGTTCTGTGTGACACACTGACAGGGACTGCTCAGCTTATTTTACTCTGGGCCAATTCATCACCTACTGATTTACAGAGCTGCTCTAGTTTTTATCTTACTGATTTGCAAATTCTACTGACCAATTACATTTCAAACATCAGTTATTTTTATTATGTAATTTGTTTTACTGGAGCATATAGAAAAGCCAAGCCCTCCTTCAGAGAGCTTACAGCCCAGCCTCAGATCTGTAGCGAGGATCATAAAGAGAAAAATGAGCTATCCCACGTTGCACCCACGCTCGCTTGGTCTTGCCATGTGCTCCTCTTGCTGTTCTCCTTAAGCTCCTTAATTCTGGTGGGGGGGAGTGGAAAATCAGTTCTACACAGCAAGGAGAAAATTAATTTCCAGAAGAATTTGTGATGCTGAAGCCATGGTGGGTGTCCCTGGGAGGCAGGATGCAGGGAGATGCAGGATGCAGGGAGATGCAGGGAGGTGCAGGGAGATGCAGGATGCAGGGAGATGCAGGATGCAGGGAGGTGCAGGATGCAGGGAGATGCAGGATGCAGGGAGGTGCAGGTTGTGGAGGCAGGATGCAGGGAGTTGCAGGTTGCTGGAGAGCTCCAAGGCCAGGTGACAGCTTTGGTGGGCACGGGCTGTCGTGTGCAGGGAAGAGCAGGAGCTGATGCAGGTCACACACACACGAGGGGAGATTTTTCTGGTACCATATCTGTCGTCCTGTTCTTTGGGAGAAGCTATGGGAAAGAAAAAACGGGGAGACTTTGATGTTAGGGGCACATTGCATTGAAATATGGTAGAAAAAGCTTTTCCTCCTGAGAATATATTTTACCAGCAGAGGTTTCAGGCTTCCTTAATTTCTCCTACTCCCTTGAAATACGGGTGGCAAAAGCGCTGGAAGATAGAACTTGTGTCTGGGAGGCAATATTTCTGTTAATATCCAGGGCACTTAGTACATTTATCCGTGATGGATTGTTAAAGTTTGTCTTGCTGTTGTATTTTAAAGCTTAACAATAACCCCATCCCATTGCAGGAGCCCTGTGAGCAGGCAGGGCTGGTGGGCAGGGCTCCTGCTGAGGGACAGGGATCTGGGCTGTCCCCGGCGGGGGGATCTGCAGGCACTGAGGGCTGGATGCTGAGGCAGTTCTGGTGGTGAGACCAAGGCACAGCTCCCAGTCAGAGAGCAAAAAGGTGTGTGAGTGAAACCCAAAGAGAAGAGCAATAAAATAAAAATATATACAATATTCCATGCATTTTATAAGCTGCTTCAAAGGAGCTGTGTGCGTGGTAATGCTCTGTGTCCAGAGCTCTGCCAGGGACCCGGGTGGTTTTGTAGGTGGAGAAGTAATGATGAAATAATTAATTCTCTGCCCCTACACCAGGTTTTCTCTGCATTCAGTACGTTTACCTGTTCTTTGTCCAAATAAAAGCGAGTTAGTAACGTGGGGATGGAGTTGATAATGTTGACCAGTGCTTCTCCCTCTTCCAGCTGCAATTTGGCCAATTAAAGGAGAAGAAAGGAAGGTCCCTGCTGTTGTGTGGAATTTTTTTCATCTGGTTTTGGTTAGTTTCTTTTCCTCAGTGGCACAGAGATTTTGAAAATACCTTGTAGCTTTCCTGTCCAAATGCCTGACCGAAGGGAAGCCTGTAGAATGTAAATTACAAGGATGTGAGTAAGGAAAAAACATTCACCTCGTGCAGGAGCAGCCCCAGGCCCAAGGGACACCCCGAGCATCCCGGGCTGGGTGCAGTGGGAAGCTGGAGCCCTGCAGGGCAGGTCTGTAGCACCAAGCTCCTTTCTCCCCTCCTGCAGCAGTTCAGCAGCCCCAGTGCCTGGTGAGGAGCAGGTGGCTCCTTTGCTTTTTCCTTTCATGTGTCAGAGTGACCTGTCTGCTGGAAAGGTCAGGCCAGTGCAGAAATGACGTGTGGCTGCAGCATTAGAGGTTTGGGTAATTTCAGGATCCCCTGCACGTCAGCAGTCAGGACGGGGAGCTGTCTCAGTTGCTTTGCTGGGGGGTTGTGAAGTGCCACATACAAGGAAAAGGCAGTAGTCTGGGAAAGCAAATGGGATTTCACCTATTGTTTTATGGTGTTGAGTAGTAGGAAGGATGTAAGTTAAAGAGGAGGTGTTTCAGTCCAGGCTTTTATGCCCAACATCTTAAGTAGGTGTGAGAATCTTTCATCTCTCCATTGCAAGACATACATCTGAAAACAGATAACTGCTCCTTTAGCCCCGGGTTATTTGTCTGCTCTTTCCTATGGAGATGAGAGTAAGACTGGAAAAAGATTAGTGATGATTTCTTAAAATATCTCTTCACTATTACTATTATTGCTGCAGCAGTCTGGGGGAGGGCATCCTTCTAAAAGACATTTTGGTGCAACCAGCACCGGTGCTTGTTCCAGTGAAATGCCATCAGCGTGGGTTCTACAAAACAGCTTTTAAAGAATTCCTCTGGGTGTATGATTCCTTCTCAAGCTGTCTCAAAACACAGGCAGTGCAAACATTGTGAATTATTAAATGGCTGCTCTTAGACTTTTGGAAAACTTTTCTCGCAGAAGGGAGAGCAGATATTAATTGCATCGTCATTAATCTAAGGTCTGTCCAGAGCACATCCCACAGCATGATGGATTTGAACACAGAAGTCATAGCAACACAATGCAAAATACATCCCATTGCTGGCCCCCGTGCAGCTCCAGAGTGCATATGCAGAGATGCAGCCCATCATCCAAAAGGAATCTGGAAAGGAGGAGGGAAAACTGCTCTGTTGGGCTGATTTTTTTGTTGGTTTGTTGGTGTTTGTTTGCTTGCTTGTTGTTGGGTTTGGTTTGTTGCTTGGTTTGGTGTTTTTTGTTTGTTTGTTGGTTTTTTTTTTTATATTGTGTTTTTTGTTGTATTCTTGGTTTGGGTTTTTGTTTGTTTGTTTTCCCATCAATTTATTTCCTTTGTTTTCGGAGCATCCGTCGCAGTCGCACGTCCAGTAAGGTGCCATTAGCAAAGGATGAGGGGGTGTGATGAGTGGGTGCAGCACTGCCCAGAAACAGAAAAACCCCCTGTCAGGAAGGTTTCTGTGCTCAGGTGTCATGGACACCAGCACTGCAGCCCTGTCCTGCCTTCCCCTGCCAGGCAGCCCCCAGCAGGGCGCCCCCATCTGCACCCACCCCGTGCACACACAGAGGTGATTATGGATATTCTGCATCAACAAGTTGTAACGGGTTTAATGACTGCCTTTGAAAAGAGTCAATGAGATTCTTTAGCTTTGGAGTGGAACGTATATAAAAAATTGTTTTCTTCCAAGGCAGAGCTGAAAGCTGCATCAGATGAACTCCCCGGAGTCGGCTGGAGCCGGCGGGCTGGGCAGCCCCTGCCTGCAGCACACACGGGCACCCCCTCTGAGCACACAACATCCCAGACACTCAGGATACTCTCATTTAAAGGCAAAAAAACAGAGCTGAATTCAAGACTCGTTTCTAGGAATATAAAGCAGGCCAGAAGGTCTTAGTGGTTTGGACTCTTCAGTAATTTTTTGCCGTCTACGTTGGTATAATGTGATTTATTTTGAATGCTCTAAGGAAGGTCTATAACCAAAACAACTCAACTGTCTGGAGACATGCATGTTAAAAACCAAAAAAATGAGAAGGATGTTGCCTGGGTCACTGACCATTTAACAGCCCTTGAGCAGGATGTGAGAACGCTGCTTATGGCAGAGGCTTCAGTTTCTTTTTTTCCTCTCCTTTGTAATAATTCTTTATCCAAATACTTGTAGTGAATGAAACCTGCTGCAGTGAGAGTCACATTATCTATTCTCACCCACTCTTCAGGCCCTTTGGTTGTCCTGACGTCTGCTGTGTTGAGGGGTAAATATTTGACCACTCTGCTAGCCATCGCTCCCCAGCCTCCGAGTGACCCTGCATTAATTAGTTGGGAATTTCGGGGCTTTGAATCTGATTGAATCAAAATATTGTTTTTACAAGTTGATGAAGGCTTGATTGATGTGGGTGCTGCTGATTCTTTAAAGGATTAAATTGTATGTACAGATTACAGAGTCCTGCCTGTCACCGCTTAAATGGGAATTGTTTTTTAACAGCTCCAAGAGAAAACAGTGTTTTTCTTTAAAACAGAGAAGGAAAGAAAGAAGTCCCATGGTTTCCCAAGGTCTTGCTCTCTCTGCCTTTGTGGGTGGTGTATTTCATTCGATCTATAAATATTCTTTTCAGCCTAGATTGGTGCTTTCCCTCTCCAGCCATGTCCTGTGCTCCTTGGCCATCAGCAGCGGGCTCGCTGGGTTCCAGGCTGGGAGATGATGGAGATCACAACTCAGAGACCCATCTGCCTGCTGGCCCGGAGCTTCTGGACAATATCAGGTCTCTTGGGCCTTCCCTTCCAAAGAGAATACAGTGGCAATCACGTGCCAATGGTTTGACAGAAAACAAAACAAACTTTCCCTAGCTCATATCCTGAGAAAGAAGTTTCCAGAGGTGATCTGGAGATAAAAACCATATGAAGCAACAGATAATTCCTGTACCTGTGCTGATAATTCCTGTACCTGTGCTGATAATTCCTGTCTTTTTGTTTGACTGGAAGAGACTGCGTCTCCTTCTAGGGTTAGTTTTTCCTAGATGTTCTTGTGTAAACTTGGTGAGAGATGTGGTAGAGCAGGAAACCTCTCTGCTTGCTCATTACTGTTTGTAAACAAATAATAAATCTCACTTTCCTGTTTTGGTTGCTGGAAGAACAGCATTTGTGGAAAGAAAACTTAGAAAAAACACATAGCTGTGAATAAAAATTAAAAGTATAGAGGCATATCATGGCATATTGAGGACAGTTGTTGGCCAGACTGGCTTGTGGGCATGGTCCAGAGCTGGAATCCCCCTGGGCTGGCAGGGTTGTAACCAGGAATTCTTCCTTGGTGGGGATCTTTGGTTTCCTTTTGGTGAAATCTGGGTATGTTATGAAGCAGTGTGTGCAGGGTGCTCGTGCTGTGGTGTTGCGTGAACAGCCTGGTGCTGAAAATGACTAAGCAGCTTATTTGTGAGTGTGTCACTGTAGGTTTGTTTTGGGGGAGAGGATTTGGCTTCCTTGGTGCCATAGCTGGAGCTTACTCTCTGCCCCGTGACATCATGGGGCTGAAAAATGCAGTCATGGGTTTTTAGGGTGGCTTAAGGGAACACTGTCATACCAGCTGGTGATGTGAAATAAACCTCTGCCCACTGAAAACTTCCAGGGGACTGAATTTCTAATAGTGGTGGTATAATAAACTTCTCCGGGTTTGCAACTTTTCCATTAAAATGACAAATACTGGTTGTTTTACTTCCAGCACCCCAAAGGAATAATTAATATATGTGGGTTTAGCAGAAAGCTAATGTGAAGGAGAGACTGGGGAACATGCCCAACCCCAGAAGCAACGTCCACCCTCAGCCTGGTTCACACACAGCCCCCGGCAGGTCCCACTCCGGGACGTGCAGCCAAGGGGATGCATGGGGGGCCAGGGCACCCCCAAAGCAGCCAGGACTGGGGGCTCGGCACACGCCGTGTGTTTCCACCATTAAACCAGAGCTGGGGGGTGTTATTTTGCAAACAAAACTGTGCTGCAAAGCACCGTTGTGCTTTTGATTTGTATTTTCCTCCTCTGCCTTTAATCCTGTTAGGAGCCTGCGTGTTTTCCCAGTGTCACACGGCTCGCCAGCCACTTGCAGGATCCTGAATGGGGAAAAAAAAAATCTGTAGCGACCTTCTTCCATTTTAGCTTTCAGATCTTTTTCTTGCCAGGCAGAAAGCAGTAGAGGGGGGCTGCGAGCTGCTGCCGGGGCCGCTGTCTCGGAACGTAAATTATTGGACTCCAAACAACAAACGGTCCGGGGCGAACCACAGACACCCCCCCTGCACCAGCAATAATTAGCAGTCGGGAAGGAAAGCTTATAGATAAAGGTGTTCTCTGCTGTTTCCAAACTTCCCAGGTATAGATATTCCTCTGCAAGTGCCATTCGAAAGGGCTGCTGCTGGCGGAGACCGTTCAGGGAGCACTTGGCTGCATCTCCGCTGGGAGCAGCGCTCGTGCTCCTCGGTACCCTCAGTCAGGCTGCCCCAGCCTCTCAGTCAGGGGCCTTTTATTTTTTTTTTTTCCTTTCAGGATTCCAGGCGGCGTTTGGGAAATAGTTTTGTTTTGTCCTTAGGTTTGTAGGAGGAAGATAACGGTTGCGTTTAACGATTTAATGTATTGCCATTTATAATTTTCGTTAAGTAAATTGCCAGGCGAGGGGGAACGGCGAGTGATTTTTGTCCAGTTTCTGTAATCTTGTGTGTATTTCAGTAGATTTTGCTAATACGTGTACGTGTTCAGATATGTGTAACAAACAGTTTTGAAAGATAGCAATGGACTTTAATAACAAATAAAAGAGCGGCTCCTATTCGGCTTAAAATTGCCCACAGCTAAATTCAAGGAAACATATCTGCAGCTGAACTGAAAAGTGCAGGAATGGGTTTAATCATTTAACCTCTGGATTACAAGCCAGGGCATTTAAAAATCCATAGCGTGGGGTTTGCTTATTACTTATATGAATCACATCTCTTTACTGCAACAAACCCTCGCAGAAGCCTCGTGCTCCCCTCTCTAATGGTAGTTTAGCTTTCCCTTTCTGTCAGCCTCAACCTCGGGAAAGAAAGGGGGAAGAACATTTACAATTGTTTAAATTGTCAGTGACATTTAATTTCTGTCAACAATTTCTTAATTATTGCCTTAAAAGCGAAGCTTCAACGTGTCAGTCCAAACAGCGATACAAAAGGCTTTTTAAGAAATCACAAATTAAGCTGCTAACATTTACCATTTTCAGATACTGCTGATTAGATTAGAGATAATTATTTCTCATAATTTCTCTCCTGAAAAAGCTGGATGTCTAGTCATATCAGAACATCGAAACGAAATTACAGGGAGAGGGTTTCCGAGCGCGGCGCTCGCGCTCGTGCTCCAAAAGGAGGGGGTAAAGGTTCCCATTTTATGCAATATTTAGGGAATAAAAATCTCCTGGAGAAGCAGAGTCCATCCGACCTGGGTTCCCATTGCAAAACACAGCCTTCTGGAATATTTTGCATTTTCTTTTGCTGTCAGCGGTGCTGAGCAGCGTCCGTCCGAAGGGGCGTTTTGGGCAGTGCAAGTTGAAAAAGGAACGAAGTCTGAGCAGCAGCAGCACCTGCCAGCCTCCCTTTCTTACCCCAGATAGCAGAGAAGCAAATACGCTTCAGCAGAGCCTAAAAGACAGGGTTAGCCAGGGCTGCTGTTTTAAAATGGAAATTTAGTTGATCTTATTTGTCATGTTTTAAATACTTCACGTATTTTAACGCCGTTCCCAGGAATTCACATAATTCTGTCAATCCTAAAAAATGTCAGGCTCCTGCAGCAAAAGGCTTTGACTTGGGTTCAGAACTCAGGGCTATTATCAAAATTAGAAATGTCATTTTCTCCATTATTTTAATGGAAAGTTACCTTTGGAAGAATAAGTCCATTTTGACATGATATAAATGTTTTAAAATAAAAAAAGCATTGAGGGAATCACAGAAACATTTTAATCTTAATTATTCATAAATAGCTACCTCAAGTCCATTTTAACAAAATGTCAGTTGACCAAGAAACATGCTTATTTTGCATGAGAAAAAAGGACATTTGGGCTGTAAAAGGGATGCTTTATCAATGTACATTTAACTTAAAATGCAACTTGCAAATCAGAAGCAGCTCTCTATCATGAAAGTGCATTAGTGGTACAGCTTTTGCTTCTGAATACTCAGCAATATGATGAAATTTTTAACTCATTGGCTAACTAACTAAAGCAGAAATGGCACAGGGCTAGTTTTATTTATCAAGAATTTAGCAGGGATTTTTTGATAAACTAATCTTAAATATTAGGAGGAGTTAGATTTGAATACAAAAAGCATTTAAAATGCTATAATGGTGAAGTTTCGAAATGTAACTAATACTCTTTTAAATATTCAAGGAGCTTAGTATTATTTTTTTTCCCCAGCCCTACCCTTGAGAATTTAAGTCCCCAATGTATATTTTCATATACTTGTGCACTTTGCAGTTAAACATTTCCCTTCTACAAAGACACCTAGAAAAAGACACGCTGCTTGATTTCTAAATACATCTCCCGGCAATTGATTGTTTTGTTCTTTTTAACCATGCAGATTAAAGTAATAAAAAAGGGACTTTTTAGAGTTACAGGAAGAATTAATTGTTCCTTTCAGCTGCTCCAGAACCTATAATTTCCGCGTTGGCGCCGGCCCGCACGGTCGCCTCTGTGTTTGTACATACAGGTTTCATTGGCAGACCTAATTTCAGAATACATAATGCATGATTTTGAAACCAATTTGTTATTGTAATAAAATATTTTTAGGAATGCATGGTGGTACTTGAGAGGAGAATGTTAAATTATACATGTATTGTGGCCGAGTGCATTCATTTAGCTCGGTGTGCAGGTGAATCTCCCCATGACCTTGGCACTCGCAGGGTAGCACAGAATAACAATCAAATCCAGGATTGGAAATCCTACCATTTCCAAATATTAACAACTTCTTTCAAAGGAAACGCTGATTTCAGCATTTATGTTAATGGCCGCATCAGTATATCTTCCAGAGAACTTAAAAAAAAAAAAAAAAGCCACGATCTTAATAGGATTAAAAGCCATGCTTTTTATTTTCCAAATGCTAATTTGTTTTGTGCATTCTGTTTTGATACGGGCTGTCGTCGCTCGGTGCGGCGGGATCCAGAGGACACGGGAGCTGCCGGGGGATGGGGGCTGCCGGATGAAAGGCTGTTTTTCTCCCAGGGAAATGCAGTTTTCCCCACAGCCCTCGGCTGGTTGGCCGGAGCAGCCGCCAGGGCAGAGCCTTCCCCTTCCTCCCGCCGCCCTCCCTGTTTATTCCCGCCGCATTAAGGAACAAATGTTAGTCATTAGGGGTGCATTAATTGAAATAGCCTGTGACCCATATTAGGGAGATGAACTGATTCGGCCGGCCAAGTTTGACTGTGAAATTCCGAGTCGCCCGAGGCACCTGACATTCTGTAATCTGCTTATCTGGCAGCCTTTCACAGGCGGCTCCCATCGCCATTCATGCCGAACAGTGGGGTGTAGAGAGGAGGCCAGAACAGAGATAATAATTTACCATGTAATTTGTTTTGAGATTCCTTTGATAGGTTTCAAAACCGAAGCATCCTGCGAGGGAACGGGGCCTTTAAACCCTCTAAGCCAAGGCAATTCCGTGCCCGGTGGTGTCTTGTGCGGCGTGCCCGGCGGGGCGCCACCCTGGCCAATGGACACCCAAGGCACCGGCCGTTCTCCGCGGGGACCCTCCATTTCTTTAATGGCTTCTAAACACTGCTTCCAGTCCTCCCCCTTCTCCCGTGACTCCCCTGGCCGAGGCTGTAAATTTGGAGCGAGCGGAGCACAGTTCAGTGCAGGTTGATGAAAACCATTTGCAGCAATCAAGAGGGGCAGGTAATTTTCTGGACAGCTTTGGTTTGTAAATGAGGTGTTCCATTTGGGGAGCAGCACACCTGGCTGGCAGGTGGCCGGGCGCGGGGCAGCTTGCTTTAATTCCCCGCCACTTACAGATATTTCTTCAGCCCACAAAACTTTGGGTTTAATGCCTGCGCGGGGGCATAAAACATAACGAAAAATTGGGGGGTTTTATATTCCCAACTTCAAAACTTTCATCCGAAAGGGAAAGGGATCAAAAGGAAAAGGTGCTGCGTTTCATGTTCTCTTGTGGTTTTAATACTTGTTAACTGACCTATAAACTGAGTTTTCCAAGTAAAGAAACGCAGGAGAGTTTTATTAGAGAAAAATCTACAGCAGAAGAATCATCCCCAGCTGCTCCCGGAGATAGGAGAGGTGATTTTCACTCTTGCTTTCAAGGGTGATGTGTGCAATCTCGGCACCTCTCCTTTGTTTCCAGGCTAGCACTGTGCATCCAGAGCCATATTGCTGCTTTTGTTTACTGTATTCCTGAGTTGTTTTTTTTTCTCATTTAGAGCAGCTGCTTTGAGCTTTTATATTCCAGCCAAAGGAGAGAGAATTGCATAAAATCATCTTCATTGCTTGATTATTTTGCTTGGTGCAGTCCAGTTAATATCATCTTGATGCTTACAATTACCTTGCATGTCCTTGGATCCAAAGGGCTCTTTAAAGCCCAGCTATAAGTTTTGCACGGATGACCTAGGAGCCCGTTGCAGTGTTAATCATGGGCTGGAAATGCAGGCGCCGGGAAACTTCTAAATACGTGTTCCTGGGGAAAAAAAAATAATTATTAGAGTTTGGGAAATGCCTCTTAGAATGATAAAAGAGATGAGCTCGCCGAGTGAGGAAATGCCCAGAGAGAATAGGTCTGAACCTTTTAGGCTGGATTCAAGTTTTGAGATCAGTGTGGAGCTGTGTATTCCGCACAATGCCCCGCACAAAGGAGCCCTGGCAGGGGCCTCTGGGTACTACTGTAATGCAAATAATAATAAATCATAATAATGGACAAACCATGTCGCTCTTCAGATGCGCGGCCTTTTGTTGGGGACTCGCGGGGGTTGGGGGGGACGCCGGTCCTGGAGGGTTGGGAATGGCTGGAAAAAAGCTGCAGTGTTGAGAGAAGGTGAGAGTTTGAGGGCCCTGAACAGAGAAGCACGAGAGCAGAACCAAGGTGGGGAACAAAGTGAAATAACCAAGATGCACCCCTTGGTCTCCCGTGTGGTCCCAGAGGGCACCGCGGGGAAGCAGAGGGTCTGAGCGTGACCCAGCACCAGCTGACCCAAGTGAGGAGCTCTGAACCAGAAACAGGGCGACAGACACGAACCTGTAAGATTCCTGAAACAGGGAAAGGCCTCTTTGTGGCAAGAAGGTGCCCTGGTGTGGCTGGAAGTGGTTCAGGATTACGTCCTCAAGTGGCAGCGCTTCTGAAGTGGCCTTAGCACTCTCATCACTTCATTTGCCACTGTTTTTTCTTCAGTACATCCCAGTTCTCATCACGCCTTCATTTCACAGTGATCCTGCAGATGCAAGAATTGCTCAAAAAAAAGGCTCCTTTTTATCTTATACAAATATATTTTACACAGGAATTCTCTCTCCTCCTGAAATTTTGCAAGTCAGGGACCTTACTGCTTTACAGGGTTTGATTTTGGGGTGTTGTTTTTTTTCCACCTTTATCTGAGGTGCCCTTGGCAGCTGCTGGAGAGCAGAGCTGTGGGGCTGGGGGTGCTCCTGAGGGGTCCCAGAGCCACATCCCTCCTCTGTGCCCACCCCAAGCCCACCCTGCCACCGCAGCCGCCTCGGTGCCACCGCCCTGCTCCCCGACGGCCCAGAAGCTGCATTTCTGTGAGCAAAGGTTTTCCGTGCGGTTTATCCTGCCCACACGGAAATGGATCCGTCTCTCGTGGCCACAAGTGGGTCTCTTCTCTGCTTGATTTATTAAATTTAGAAAAGGCTTATCTTGGAGAGCAGACAAGCAGCTTTTCCCGTGGCAGCGCACAGCGCCCGCTCGGGCTGGTGCAGTCTCCAGCTTCACGGGGTTGTTATAAACAGCGTGAGCTGCAGCTCACTTAACGACGTTTGGGATAATTACCTTAATTAGGGATTGTTCTTCCCGGTGCCGCCGTACAGCGGGGATGTTCCGACCCACAAGTCGCGGCAGTGGCTTTTCCGGGCTGTGGTTGATGGAGTATCAGGGAGGTCTGTTATTTGCAGGAGGGATTTTCTGCTTATCTTTCTGTAATGGTGCAGGAGCTTTGCTACGGGGCGGATTCTGAAGTATCACTTAACATCAATCCATTTCCTTAAGATTGGTGATAACGTGGTTTGGATTTCACAACTAATAAACAGGCCGGATTTCTCAGCAAGGTTGGGGGAAAAAAAAGCACCAACCAAACCACCCTCAACCAAGTTCTTGTAACGCCTATTTTATTTTATTTTTTTCCCCCTTATAGTCTTTATTTTGGAGTTCTGCAGTATCCTGGGTTTTGGGAAAATAGTATTTTCTTGTTCCGCTCAGATTTTATGATGGGGCTGTGACGGGGTCTTTTCCTTTCTGCCCAGTCATGTGTTTTTATTCTTGCTGTGTGAGTCCCACCAGGCTTGGAGCTGTGTTGAAAGTTTATGCAGGATGGTCCCCGGGCAGGCTAGGGCCCAAAGTCGGTGTTTTCAGAAGCAAACGCTCACACTGAGAAATGTTGAATTTCTGTGAGTTTCTGACAGGTTCCCAAGCCACATGGAGGGATGCACGCTAAGTCTCTGCTTCTGATTTGACTAATGCTTAGTTCTACAGGAACATATTTTGTGGGGGTGCTCAGAGGTGGTTTCCCTTAGATGTTCAAAAATAGCTGTGAGGTTGGACAGAAATCTAACTTTTCACATTTCATAATTCCTCAGTTCTTCCTCGGTTATGTTGGACTTTGGTCTTACCCAGGGCACACAGAGTATTCTCTTTTCATTTTTCAAAAGAGGGAGTATAAATACTTTCCAGGTTATAGAAGAGGCATTGAGGACTGTGGCTGTCATTCAGCAATGCAGAGAGCAGAGAAAGAGGCAGACTCCAACACAGCAAGGAAAAAAAAAAAAGGAAGGAATAAAAAAAAGAAATATGGAAGCTTTCTTAGTCTAATACACCACCAAGTATGTGAGTAAAGCTCGGGGATGGGTGAGTTGCAGGTTGGATGTGGTGCAGTGGAACACAGCGGGTCGGTGTGGAGGGAGGTGCTGGGTGCAGCCCCACGGGGAAGGTTTTATTTTATTTTTATTCTATGTAGAGCAAAGCAGAGCAATGTTCCAAGAGCACCCGGGGTTCCCAGTGCCTGCTCTCTGCGGGTGTGAGCCCCCCGTAAGCTGACAGCCCTGCTGCAGGGCAGAGACCAGTGAAAAGGTTTGTGACAGACCAGCTCAAACCCAAGCAGTCATTCTCCTCGAGATGAAAAGTAAAACGTACCGAGTGCATTTAATTTCTGCTGTAGCTGGCTTTTAATGAAAAGGCACCCTGCAACGGGAACAGATAATGTTTGTCTTACAAAACCCAACAGCCAGTTCCCGTTTCAAACACAGATCTGCTGGCTGGACTTTGTTGTGGGCTGAGGACTGACAAGTTTGCAGATGCTACAGCTTGTTACCTAATCAGAGCCAGATGCTGCTCCCCGGCGGCTTTCCCACTGTCACCGCACCCCTCGGGGGACAGCGTGGCCACAGACCCCTCCCGCCAGCCCGGCCACGGGGGCTGTGGGGGGCTTGGCTGGCCGGAGGGGGGAGAGCAGCCTGGGAGGAGCTGGTGTGCACTGGACATCTGTCAGAATCCAGCCAGACGCAGAAGGAAGCCTGTGTGCCTCGGGTTTGTTCTCGGGAATGGCCTGCAGCAAAACCAGAGCATTTGATTTGGGAATTCATTAGATAATTCTGTACGTTAGACTTCAAATAATACATAGGCCTGAGAGAATGTTTTAAGTAAAATTAAACATTTCAGGGTGGCTGCAGCTGTTGTCGGGCTCTCCCAGCGCAGGGAGGGGCTTCGCCCCCTCTGAACTGCAGACTGAGCTCAAGATGCTCTTTGCCTTCTTGAAAAAGGTAGCAGAGGAATCTGGATTCTGGGAAGGAAAGGGCTGTTTGCTCGAGATCACGGGTTGATTCAGCACAAGGCCCAGACACTCTCTCTGTGCTGCAATTAGCAGGGCTCTAGCTCTGGGTGTTTAATTGACTTGTTCCCGTCTGCCATGGGAATGGAGACTTCGCAGCCCTTGTCCCCTGACTAAACTCTGTGGGGCAGGGAAGGGGTTTGGCTCCCCGTGCCAAGTGATGCCAAGAGTGTGGTGTAGCCTGCACAGCTCCAGAGATGTTTGTTTTCAGAGCTGCTTTTACATGTGGAATTTCCCTTATGCCAAAGCACGGCTGCATGAAACGCTCAGGAGCTGGAGTGGCTCCTGTTTACAGAGGGATCTGCTTTCTTTCTTTCTCTCTTGAAGAAACCTGTTATGCAGTGGGTAATAAAACTAAAAATAAAGACCAGAGCCAATGGGAGAGCTGGAAGGTTTCTCAGCAGAAGCATTAGAAACTGCCCGTAAACCTTGAGGCATTTGAAAACTTGCACCCTGTTCCTGTGCCCTGCAGCCCCTCTGGAGCCTCCTCCCTGAGCCAGGGGTTTGAAATCCACACACCTCTGCACTCCTGGCTTGTGCTGCTGAGCACCGGGTGCCTGGCACCCTGTTTGTCCCCCACTGCCAGCCCCTGGTGCCCCCTGGAGCCCCAGCAGGGCTCCTGGGCCCTGGCAGAAGCCCTGGTCTCTTTCTGTTGCCACGACTCACTTTATAACCCAAAGATGGGTTTTCCCAGAGCCACGCGGTGTTTGGGTTTCAGGTGGTTGATTTGTTTGGGGGTTTGGGTCGGTTGTTCTGGGGGTTTGGGGTTTTGTTTGGGTTTTTGTTTGTTATTTGTTTTTGGTTTGGCAGTAATTCTGTGCTGCTGCCTTTCCTCGAAAGCTGTTTTGTTCCCAGGATTTATTTTCCCTCCGACATCTCCAATAGCCAATGTTGGGGTTTTTTTTGTGTACATCTGGCTACTAGATTTATAAAATCCTGGGAGCCAGAATCGGTTGTGAATTGGCTGGTGCTTTTTGCACCCTCCTCTGCTGCTGAGCTCTCTGCAGAGAGGCTCCACTTCTAAACAATCCTCCTCTCTGGAGACGCCTGGCAGAAGGAGTGAGGAAGGTTTGCAAACTCATCCTCTCCAAACAAATCCCCCCTCTCCCCCCGAACAGTTAAATTAAGTCACCTCCTGAAGCTCTGCCCTCCCCTCCCAGCACCCTCAGCCCCCCAGCTCCCCGAGGGCCAGGGTTTGCTCTGGAGAACAATAAACCATCTTCTCTTCTTTTGGTGCCTGTCCAGCGTGGAAAGAGAAAGATGAGGTCAAAGTGGCAGGCTGTACAGCTTTCTTTTGAGCCAAACAGATGGTGAAGGTTAAGTGACAGCTCCGTGACTGCCTCTTTTGAAGTAATTGGAGATAATTTGTATTTTGAATCAGAACTTGACCACTGTCAGAAGGGAAGAAGGTTAATATGTAAACGATTTTACATTAGCCCCTGTTTCTTGGGATTTTTGCTCCCTCCCACCCCCCCTCGGATTCTTGTTTCTATAATCCTTGCTCCAGGCTATTGGTAAGATTGTCTTTGAGCTCGGTGTGACTCGTCCTAGGCTGCAGTTGTTATGAAAGCCAACAACAGCTTATTAAGGCCAGGGATAATCTCTGCTCCTGATGCATTGTTGCTTTCCTGCAGTCCAGTTAGGGCTCTGCATTGGAAACAGGATCTGGAAATGCAGTGTCTAGCTGGAGAGGTGGTGCACAAAATCTGTTCCTGGTTCTGAAGATGAACCCCATTTTGCAGATTACTTCATACAGTTTGCAGCCCCCCCTCAACTTCCACCATCAACAATGCTAATTTGATTTCAGCTTCCTCCCGTCCCTTGTGATTTCTTTTTTGGCCTTGAGCAGACTTCTCTTGATTTACTTGAAGTCCAGAGCGTGCTGAACGTGTTGAGTTTGCTGGGGTGTTGCTGGTGGTAGATGTGCTGTAATTCTGGAATATTATATATATAAATATAGATTATATAAATAATAATAATATAAATATAATTAAC
>JANHGL010005438.1:0-81072 GCA_024611195.1 Ceyx melanurus | reverse complement strand
GGGCGCTTGCGCGGGGCTGGGGGGGGGGGCGGCGCGCCGGGGGGGGGCCGGTTCGGGTAGGGGGGGGGCGGTGGGGGGTCGCCGGGGGGGGGGGGCGGTTTAGGGTCGCGCCGTGCTGGGGACAGTGTCCCTGAGCAGGGGGCCGGCTGTGGGGGTCGCGCAGACCGCGGAGGGACAGCGGTGTGAGCGCCGGGGCTGTGCTCTCCGGAGTGAGGGGGATGGCCTTTGGTGTAAGGGAGTCAGGTTGGGCTGGCAGGGGGGCGAACCTTGCATGGGCTGTCTGTGACTCTCAGGGCTGGGAGAAGAGCCCTTTGGGGGCCCGCCTAAGGTTTGGGGAACGCCTTTGGTTTAAGGGAAGCCGGGGGAGAATCAGGGAGACTTGAGTTTGGGGGTGCCTGTGTGTGAGGGTGATGGAGATGTGTTGTATGAATCTTAAGTGTGGGTGGCTGTGCCTCTTGGAGGTGCTTTGTGTGGCAGAGTGGTGGCAGGATGTGGGAGAATGGTGTTGGAAGATGGTGGTTGACTGGAGATCATGGGAGGGATGGCAGTAGTGAGGACAGAAGGCTTGAGCTGGCTGGCAGGTGCACAGGAGCCTGCAGATGGAGTTGCATGTATCTTATGGGGGTGACAACGGGGAATAAGGTGGCCTGTGAAGAGATGGGCCTGAAATAGGTTTGGAATGAGTTGAAGAGTGGCTGTGGGGCACCTGGCCAGAGGATCGGGGTCGGCTGGGGAACAGGACTTGCATGGTACTGAGCAGGCCGGGTGATCTTGTCCTCCCGTGTGGTGGGGTGGTTGGTATAAGCCTCTGTACTGAGGGAAGGAAGAGGGAGAATGTTTCATCTGGGATGAGGGCACTGGGCCTTGTCTGTCTAGGCTCTTACCACTCCCTTACTACCTTCTTCTGGAAAGGGTTTTAATGGAAGTTGATTCTTTTTCATCTCTTTACTGTGTTTCTTGTCTATGCTGTAATGTGTGTCATTTAGATCTCTAGTGATGTTCTTGGGTCCCTTGCTGTAGATGTCTATCCTTTTCCACCTTGATCTATATTCTCAGTGTCTCACGGAGAGCAGCGTTCTAGGCCAAGCAACCTGTGCATGACCTGAATCTTATTGTTCATGGAGTGAAAGAATACTTTTTTCACCCTATGTAGAACACAGATTGAATATGATTATTTCTGATTTGATGTGTTGTATTATGTCTAAGGCACAAATCACAGTTTGCATTTGTTGAAGGTCTCGCCCAGTGAGCTGCTCATCTGTGTCTGTAGGTCACAGATGCTGTGGGTTGCATGGTGCTTAATGTCACAGGGGTGCAGATGTGGAGCGTCCTTTCTAGAAGGATTCCACTGAAGTATTTCCCAATGCTTCTGGAGGAGGAGGAGAGGAGTTTGTCTATGACTACAGATGTTACCCGCCTTTTGAATTTCCTTCTTTTCTGGGTGCTGAGAGCACCATAGCTGCATTTAAAGCAGTGTAATTCCCTGTTGGTAGGGCCATCCTGAATCTCCTTCAGATGCACCAAGGCTGAGGTTTAGCTGTCCTTGCCCTAGGGAGGCAGGTGCAGCATTGTGTTGAACCATGTTTTTCTGTGTTGTCTCAACTGCCTTTAACAGATTGAAGTTCAAGTGCTTGCTCCATTTAATCTGCAAGCCGAGGTACATAAAGTATATACGAGCACATTTTGGGTCTGGATTGCTCTCTGTTTGTTGCAGTATGCCATCTGTGAGCAATGATCAAGTGGTAGGATTATCTGTATAGAAATTGTGAAATTCCTCAACCCTATACATGCTAATAAAAATACCATACCTGCTTTCAAGACTGTGAAAGTTGTTCCCTGCCTCATACAGTTTATACGTTAGTGAAGGATCTGGTAGAAGAAAGAAGTAGGAAGTAGAAAAGGAGGAAAGGAAAAAGGAGGAGGGCGTGGAAGCAATAATACAGCAAGGCTGCTTGTGGAATAGTTGCATACATGGTGTGTGGATATCCTCTCCAGTCAGTGCACCTGAAATAGTCCTAAAATAATAAGTCTTGAGTGGTACAATGCAGGAGAGTGGGAGAGAAGAGCTTTGGAGGTCTATGTTTTCTTTAGAGCACTTCGATTCGGATGCATCTTTTACTCATTTTCTTTTCATAGTTTGTCTATATAAAACTCTCATGATTTATTTTAGATCTTAAATGTAGACTGTCTGTCAAAAGGCTTCTATTATCTCGCTGCATACTAGAGATTGACAGCTACCCACTCAAAAGTGACAGTGGTAATGTAGGATCTTGAAAATGAGCATGTAGCAACTTTGCTTTGTCGTTGCCTTAGAGCCTGATTTCCTTGGAGCCGACGGGCTTGTAGAGCTGCAGCGGGGCAGTGCTGACATTGAAGATAGTGGTACCAAAGGTTCCTGTATTTCTAGCTCAAACCCCGACAGCATTTGCCTCTTGTCCTCTTCCAGACTGTTGCTGCCCCTGCTGCTTACTTCCACCTACCTTGCCGACATTGCCCATTCCCTGCTTGTCTCTGCTCTCAGAGAGAGCTTGTTCTTCGGGGTCCTTTTCTCCTCACCTGTAAAAACTGCCCCGCAAATACGGTGATCTAAGGCTGGGAGGTGCTGCAGGAAATGTGTCCTCTAAATAATTCGGGAGGTGGAGCTGTGCTGCCTAGCCGCACTGAACAAACATTCCCCAGAACACACTGTACTCTGCAGGAGGGTCTGCTCTTTCAGGTTAAAATAAGTCCAGGCTGCTTAGGATCTTCAAAGACCTTTCTTTTAAGTAAGACTTGTTTGGTGTGGTGAATGGAAGAGAGTGAAGATAATTAGCTCATCACTATCTCGAGTCCAAGTTGTTTATCTCCATGACTATTCATTACAGTTTCACTTGTAACCAGAGTACAGTGCTCTGTTAACAGGTGTTGAAGCATTTATCAGTAGGTTGCAAGCAGAAGTATTGCCATTATGTAATAAAATTAGGATAAACATCAGAGGAAGAAGAAATTGAACTATGTTCAGTTGCGACTGCAGGTGTATAGCCCTAACTGCACACCTTAGTTTCACTCTCCCATCTCAGTCTAAAGGAGAAAGAAGTCAGAAATTAGAGATTAATGTATTTTAAAATGAACGTGATCAAATTTGTAATGAAAAACTTTGAACATTAATCAGTTTTCTTTTGTAATTTGTCCCTAAGGGGCAGAGTAAAGGTTATTTGACTGCCTTAACTATTTGTCTGCTTCCCACGCCTGCAGCTTAATTATCACATAGTTTTCTCAAGTGTTGTTTTCTTTAAAAACAAGAGATTTAAGTGAATGTTATCTATGTGACAAGTCTGCAGAATCTTTCTCCAGTAAGATGGTTTTAAGCCAAAATCTGGCAGAAGCATGCTTTAAAGACCAATTTCATCCCAAATTAAAGAGCTTGCTTGAAGTACAGTGACATGAGGGATGATTCATCCTATGTGACAAAGAGGACGGCTCCCTGCTTTGAGGGAGAGATCAGCGTGACTGCCATTGTGGCTAACACCCCCGGAACACAGAGCTTCTGTCCAAAGCTGTGCTCGGGCTTTGACCACAGCTCTGACTGCACCAGTATGGAGTTACTGTGCTTCATCCCAGGGTTTCCTTGCAATTGGGCCCTTCAGAGCATCACTTCAGGTCATTTTTGAACTGAACAGCAAAGTTTCAATTATAATTTGTAACCTCATGTAAGAAAGGCTTGTCTCCTCATCTGGAAATTTAATACAACTTTTTTCATTAGTTGCTACTGCACCTCCGTGTCTCCTGAAAATGCATTGGGTCATTCAGGAGGAGAGCTGCTTGTATAACTATAGGATGTATTTTGTCTGCCATGATACCTTTGTCTGTGACTCTTGGTTTTTGGCTCGTGAATTTCCACAGTTTTGGCAGGAGGCAGCAGAGATCAAAGTACACCTTGTACTTGCTCAGAATGGAAACCTCTAAATAACTGCAGATTGGATTAAGGACTGTTCGTACCACCATGAGCTCTGGTGTCTCATCTGCATGGCACGCTTCCCGAGGATTAAAGTTTTGCCTGTGTTTGTTTTTTTTCTGTTCAAGAGTTGCCCTCACAATTGGACATGACACTGTAAAAATTTCTCCTTGCATCTCTGCAGCAGATGAAAAGCCTGGTCTGAAAGTGCATCTGAAAGTGCCCAGTGCATCCTGAGCAGGAGTGTGGCAGTTTTCTTCAGGATGGTCAAAGGTCAAATCCTCCCAGCTGCACAAGCCAGGCAGAGTTGGTCCAAGTCAGCCTCATCTGGCTACCAACAGCCAGTCTGGACAGTCAGCATCCAGTGCCACTGTCTCCAAGCAGTGGTGCTGCTGGGTGGCTGCCATTAGGCAGCCAGGATCCTGCCCAAAGTGGTGGTGCTGCTGTCAGCCCTCCCAGCGAGGCAGGGGTATGGATGTGCTTGGTGGTTGGCTGCATTTCAACAGTAGTTTTTCAGCCCTGGCTAAAGCCTCTATCAAACCCACACTTTCCTAGAAATGCTGCTCCCAAAGGCATCTTCAGCAGTTGTCTTTCTGTTCGCAAAAGGAGGAACTGTGCTCTTTACATAGCTCTGTCAGCCTGTATTAACCCAGCGTTATGTTGAATTTCATCTTTGTCTTTCTGTGCCATTAGCAAGACATTAGTATAGGTAACAGTTTGTGTTTGTTATCTGAAAGTAGGTGAACATCCTCCAAGGTAATGAGCAGTATGTTTAGTAAATGCAAGCTGTCCACTTTTTCTCTTTGCCCATTTTTCCCTTTAAACAGCACTGGGAGGACTGGGAGGATTGAACAGACATTAGCTTGTGGCAAGAAGCTAGTGATGGGCTAGTGATCTTCTGGCCTACTTCTCCACCCAGCATTGGCTGTGCTGTGCCCTTTGGTGGTGGCTGTGCCTATGCTAACATCTTGTCAGGCATGCTGTGGTTTTAGTAACTACACTGAGCTACACGTGGCCTTTTGTTCTGTCTCCTGACAATGGGCATATTTGGTACTGGGTTTGGGGATGTTGCTCTAATCTGAGCTGCCCTGTTGTACAGGGTAAGAATTTGCCCTTTCCGGTTAGCTGCATAGGAATCTTCTTAGCCTATTTAATACATTTAATTGGTGACTTCATGGCTGTACATGCTCCTGTCTTGCATTTGTTTCAGTGAGTTCATGAATCCAAAATGAACATGCAAGCTGCTGCTGCCAAAGTCGTGGTGCTGTTTTTGCAACATGGGGAAAGGACTCTGCATGTCAGAGGTGTTTCAAATGCAGTCTCTGAGGCAGGGCTGGTGACAGTCTTGGAAGGGTCATCAGTCATGGCAGGACAGAGATGCTCGTTCCCTGTTCAGGATAACCTGGTTGCACCAGGTTTTTGGTCTGTGCTTCTGAGTTGGAAGAAAGCAAGCACAGAATGCAGGATGGTACTCCTGGGTGACTTCATGGAGGGATGCTGATAGGGACATTGGATCCCTCCTTCCCTCTCCTGTCTTGTGTAGTTAGAAAAATCTACAGCTCAGAAGATAGGTTTTGAGATTCCAACACCTGGATGCTGTGTCAGAGAAGCTCTGACAGCTGATTGCCTGCGTGACTGAGCTTGCGAACAGTGCAACATAACAAACACGCCTGAAATAACTGCTGGCTGGATAGAGCAGGCTTGCCAAGCAGGAATTGCATGTCTGTACCTTGCCTGTGACAAGAAGCATGTGGTGTGGCAGTCACAAACGAGGCTCTTCTGTGATATCACAGCGATTGTTCATTGCAAAGGAAGAAGGCTCAAAGTACTGCAGAGACCTGGTCTTTATCTTCTTGGATGAGGAGGAACTTGTTCTTCCCTAGCGATGTTATGATCTGTGGGATCACTGCCCTCACTAATATTTTTAGATGGCCACTAGAGTCTCTGCAAGGGCTTGTAAAACTAATGGAGTGCTTTGCATGAGGGTGCTTTGCTGGGTGCAAAGGGAGGAGATGCTGGCAGACTGATGGAGCAGACTGGGTTGTTTAATGCAAGTGTGGCCAGTGCTCCCTGGCATCCTGTGACCTGAATAACACCTGCACATGGTAGCAGGTGACCACTTGAGCATGGAAGAAATCCCCAGTGCATCAAAGGACAGAGCTTTTGCCATTTTAAATGTTATTGGCCTCTTGCTGATAATGGTTTGCATAAGTGTAGGTGGGTATGACAAGAAGCTACCAGTACTGACAAGCTGTAAGGTGCTGGGTTTAAGGAACAAGAGAGAACTGAGACATTTCCTCTTCTTGACCAGGACAGGCTGGAGAAATTTAATGAAATATAACAA
This sequence comes from Ceyx melanurus, assembly GCA_024611195.1. Classification (NCBI taxonomy): domain Eukaryota; kingdom Metazoa; phylum Chordata; class Aves; order Coraciiformes; family Alcedinidae; genus Ceyx; species Ceyx melanurus. The sequence continues at coordinate 74,794 of JANHGL010005438.1, read as the reverse complement.
GAGCAAGTGTAAAGTCTCATTTGGGCAAGAAAAAAACACATGTATCAGTATAAGTTGAGGACTGACCTGTTGGAGAGCAGCGTAGGGGAAAGGGACCTGGGCATCCTGGTGGACAGCAGGATGACAATGAGCCAGCAGTGTGCCCTTGTGGCCAAGAAGGCCAATGGCATCCTAGGGGTGTATTAGAAGGGGTGTGGTTAGTAGGTCGAGAGAGGTTCTCCTCCCCCTCTGCCCTGGTGAGGCCACATCTAAAGTACTGTGTCCAGTTCTGGGCCACTCAGTTCAGGAAGGACAAGATCTACTTGAGACAGTCCAGTGCAGATCCACAAAGATGATTAAGAGAGTGAAACATCTCCCTGCTGAGGAAAGGCTGAGGTAGCTGGGGCTCTTTAGTTTGGAGGAGACTGAGAAGGGACCTCATGAATGTTTATAAATATGTAAAAGGTGAATGTCAGGAGGATGAAGCCAGGCTCTTCTCAGTGATGTCCAATGATAGGACAAAGGGCAGTGTGTGGAAGCTGGAACATAGGAGGTTCCATGTAAACATAAGGATAAACCTCTTCACGGTGAGGGTGACAGAACAATGGAACAGGCTGCTGTCCTGGTTTGGGTGTTCCTTTTTCTAATCACTAAGTCTCTCTCCCTTATTCCTTTTCTCTCCCCTTTGGGGAGGGAGGGGGGTTAAAAGAGAGCAGTCTGTTATCGGTCTGGGGGTTGCCCTGACTCCAAACCGCGACAGCTGCCCAGAAATACTGTGGGGTCTCCTTCTCTGGAGCCATTCAAAACCCACCTGGGTGTGTTCCTGCATGACCTGATCTAGGTGATCCTGCCCTGATAGGGGGATTGGACTAGATGACCTGTTGAGGTCCCTTCCAACCTTTAATATTCTGTAATTCTCATGGTGGTTCAGGACCTCAGAATCCAGGAGTGTGGTCCTTAGGACTGACAGTGGAAAGGAAAGATCTGCTAGCAGTAATGAAAAAGATTCTCCTTTCTTCTTAATCTTCTGCATTACTATGAGGTGGAAGTTTACTTCCAGTGGTGATGTGGGTTCTGGTGCACACAAGGCAGTGACAGAAATTTCAGAGGCAACTCAAAAGCAGAGATCCACAGGGTTTGTTTTTGTTTTGATGTGGGGTTTTTTTTGAGATCTGGGGAGGGATCATCAGAAGAAAAACTAAGGCTGAGGGAGCTTGTCAAGGTGCTGATTTGCCAAAAGCCCTGGAGGGGGACAGCAAGTGGCTTTAGCAGAAAATAGTTTTTGTTAATACAAAAATGATAGCTCACAGAAGGAGTGAGCTTTAGGCAGTACACTGTCTGCACATTAATTTTGAAACCATTGGCCAACTTGAACCAAATTTCATAGGAAGACACCTCAAAGATGCATAAGATGTTAACAGAATTCCTGAAAACAGATAGGCACAGAGACATTTGAAAAAAAAACAACAAACCCAAACCAAATAGGGAAACATCACTGAGTGAGAAACTACAGTTGAGAGCTTATTAAGCACTGGGAAATTCCTAAGTCCGTGATTGACTTGATTTATGCTCTAGCTTCTGGAAGAGCTTCAGTTTGAGCTCACAGTTTGCTAGCATGCAAAGCCAATCAACCTTGTGGAACAAATTGGTGGGAGGTCAGCTTTACGGAGCCCCAGTGCTTACAGAACTACTTTTATTTTTCTTTTTTATCTCCTGCTGGCTGAACAGCAAATTGAAGGGGGAAAGGTTGATAAGCTGTATAAACAGTTATGAAGAGTGTGTTTTGCCAGGAATCTCACCAGCCATCTTGAGCTTTCCATGTTTAAAAGGCGTTGAGCATTGGCTGCTGGATGCAGAGAGGAAGCTGGAGCATTAACTGCCAGCAGACAGCAGTGTAGGGGCTTTTTAGTGAGCAGAACTGATTCACTCTCTTCTCTCATGTCCTAGCACTTGGAGATGACCAGAAGGTCAAGTACTGTTGTCCACAAGAGACTGTTATTTATGTATTTATTTGGTGTGGAACTGGAGCTCATAATCAAGACAGCCTGGGATAATCCTCTCTGTCAATCAGTGGTGTAGTTGTGGCAGCCACACTGGAAGCCTGATACAGAAAGAGTGCAAAATATGCAGAAATACCATTGCCAAGCTCCGTATTCCTGACTCTTTGTAATAAGTCTTTTATTTGTTAATACTGTATAAATAGTTGCATGGGTTTTTAAAAAGCCTCGTTATGTGGGATTCTCTTTAAATCCCAGGTAGTGGCTGATGGCCAACAGGAAGCCATAGGAGCTCATGTCTGAAGCTTAGATAAAACAGGCTTGGATCTGTCGTTGCTGATTGTCTTCCTTTACTAACAGCACTTGGACTCTGACAAAGCCTGTCTTAAGTTGCAGCATGAAAAATAAGAGCTTTTAATTTATTTTACTCTCCTTTTCCTAGCTGTATTGTTTTCTCTTTGTCTCATTGTTTTGCTCCTTTTTCCTACCCATCTTACTAGGAAATTTTTGCATCTCACATACTTCATTATTAAATACCACTCTGATGTTTGTGGCTCATTGTTTTACCGAGTTTCTAGTTTTCCTGTTCTGTCCTTGTACCTCTGCTCTTCCAGAGTGTGTGGTCATACAAAAGCACCCAAGAGCAGTTAGGCTGTGGAAATGAGAGTTAGGAGTTTTCTTCTCCTTGAACCCATTTTGTGCTCTTAGGCCCATCCCTTGACTGCAAAGTCTGAGGATCATCCTGGTGTTCAGAGATGAATTCAGGAAGTCTGGAGTGATTTTGCTATTCATAGTATTGTTTTCCATTCTGAAGCCTGTGGTTTGCTTTCTCTAGGGGGACTAGTTGAAACAGTCCTCCTTTACATTCCACATGCTATGTATTTATTGAGAAGTGTTGTGCCAGGAAAACTTTAGATTAAGGGACCAGACAAATCTGCTGTTGACTTGTTTCACCTTTGCTGGAGTGTAAGTTCTGATAGGAAGTTTCAGGGCTCACAGAATTCCTTGTGTGAAGGAATTGAACTACAGACAAATCACCCCCACCCCCCCCAACCTCTAACAGAGCACATAAACTTTGAGGAACAGAAGGAGTAGCACTGATCTTTCCTTGTCTGTGTTTTATTGTCTAGAAGTGTGTAACCAAAACTCTTCTTGCTATGATCCTGCTCAGAAAGATTTTTAGAAGCACAACAAAAGGATGAAAAATATTCGGTGTGTCCTAATAAAACGGGACTACATTTTCGTGTGTAAGACAAAGCCAAAGTGTTCATTGCTTGAGAACACGTAGATCTGCAAGGGAGGAAAACACCACAGATGAGATGTTCTCAGTGCCTGGGCTGGGTACAGTGCCACTCACATCTTCATCGTCTGGAACCAAAGAAATGGGGTGTATATTTGTGTCCGTGAAACAGTGTGCCTTGCCAAGAGTGTGTCTCAGGTGTGGCTGAATTGCTGCTGTTGATGTAGCTACTACCACACTAATACAGAAAAAAAGTAATTTCACAAATCTGGAAACCTTAAGTTGTTCTAGTGGCATTTTGCAAGTTGCAAGACCAAAATGAATGACCCTGGATTTTGTTTATTCATACCCTTGGTATGAGTGCGCTTTTTATCACAGAATCATTATGGTTGGAAAAGACCTCCAGGGTACTCAAGTCCAACCTTTGTCCTAGCATTTCTCTGACCACTACACCATATCCTCAAGCGGCACATCTATTTGTTCTGTAAACACCTCCAGGGATGGTGACTCCACCACCTCCTTGGGCAGCCTGTTCAGTGCCTAGCTACCCTCTCAGTGAACAATTTCTTCCTAATATCCAATCTAAACCTCCCCTGACACAACTTGAGGCCATTTCCCCTCGTCCTATCATTACTAATTTGAGAGAAGAGACCAACACCAGCCTCGCTACAACCTCCTTTTAGGTAGTTGTAGAGGGCAATAAGGTCTCCTCAGTCTCCTCTTCTCTAGATTAAACAAACCCTGTTCCCTCAGCCGCTCTTCATAGGGCATGCTCTCCAGCCCTTTCCCCAGCTTCGTTGCCGCCCTCTGCACCTGCTCCAGCACCTCAATGTCCTTCTTGTACTGTGGTGACTTCATCACTAGCTCTTCTCTTGTACAGGCACTGCCTGCCAACAGTTCTTCTGAAGGCACTTATAGGACAGGGTGCAAGGTAAAACTTGTTTATGCTTGTAACTAATGTAATAAATAAATAGGCTTTAAAATACTGCTCTTATCTGGTTCAACCCATTAAGTTGCTCATTTATAGTACTTATGCTGCTTCTGTTTGCTTTTTCACCTCATCCTGACAGCAGCTATCTTGCATATTTTGCAGTGGTGAGTGCTCTTGATGGTGAAGTGTCTTCATAGGTTACTTACCCCAAAGGAATAGTGAAAAGGTAAATGATGGGAAAAAAACCCTGAATATGTTTTAAAAGGAAATGTCTTGGTTTTAGTTGGATTTTCTTTTTTTTTTTTTTTTTTTTTTTTTTTGGATGAATTTAAAAATATTGTAAAAAGCAACCATTTTTAAAAACACAGTATGCTCCTGAGTCCATCCTTTGTCACATGAGTATTTTTTTTTGCAAGATCACTTAATTTCCGATTCTGCCTTACCCCACATTATTAATTAATTTTGCATTTCTCATCTAAGATGGGGATGCTAAAATGTTGAATGTACTGCCAACTTGTGGGTTTTTGTATCAAAATACTGGGATATTGTGTGGTACTAGGTGTATAAGTGGTGTGTAATTTCCCTCTTCAGCTAGAGGTCTGGATCAGAGTGACCAGGTCTAAATTATTAATTATTAACCAAGAAACTCCTGGTTTTCTTCTGAAAGGTTTCAGTCCAAAGGTTTTCAATGCCCTCAAGAAATATGGTCAAACTTTACCTAATTGTTGAGATACATTTTTATTGCTCTTGTCATCCTCTGTACAAGTTTTTGTGCACCTCGCAAATTGTATGGGCTATGTTTACTGCCTTAAAAACAAATAGTGCAAGCTTTTCCTTCTTTGCAACTCTCAGTTAATTGGTTCTGTAGTGAAGTCAAAAAGTTGAATTCTTCTATTGTGCTCCCCGTTGGAGGCAACAGCATGCAGAGATGCAGACTTGGGACTAACCCAGCAGGTTCAGCAAGTAGAGCTGTGAGGCGAGAGTGCGTTTGCTGAAATGCTAACACAGGATCTGAGAAGGGCGTGCAGAACCCAAACTGGCAGCGCAAACTGTTTTGATAGATGCATTTTGGCTTGAAAAATCCTCAGATGCTTGGAACAGGGGAGTCTCTTTTCTAGATACTGAACTGCATATCAGAGTCTTTGGATGGCCACGAGAACCTGTCATGCGTCTTGGAGAGTGAAGGAGATAGGGAGCCCGGAGCAGTTTGCCAGCAAGTCCTGTCCACTGCGGGATGGTGTTGGGCTGTGCAGGCAAAGCACGTGGCTTCCAAGTGCCCCTGAGATGTGGATGTCAGCACACAAGCTTGCCTTGCTTTCTTTGGCAGCAGGGAATTTGACTACCCAGCAGCCCAGATGCTAGAAAGGCTCAGACATCTGTTTTAAGTTCTTTATAGGATGGGATACTGTTAATAATACTCAACCTTTCTGCAAAGAGTAAGATTATCTGATGTGTCTAAGGAGGATGTTTTATATTTGCATGCTAACAAGACATCTTCCATTTCCAAACAAGCACGTGTCTTGCATCTCTTGCTGTTTTACCTTGTACCTTTCATTGAGGTAATGAAATGAACCCTCTAGTTTGACTTCCTAGTTCTTTAGTACTAACATGCCTCTGTCCCCAGGTGCTTGGGTTTTCCATACAGTAGAAAGCCCTTCAGGTCATCCTCATGCTCTTCTGCAAAGAGGGAGCAGGTACTTCTGCGTGGGTAGCTGGTGTTCATCATCGTTAGTTGTTGCTTTTATTACAGTGAGGCTTTGTGTCAGTAACACCTTTGATCCTCTTATTTAAATGAGATAGTGGGTGTCCTGCAGAAAAGGCCTCTTTAAAGTGCCTTCCTGCAAGGTTATGCTGCTGCATGATGATTAAGAAAGTTCCTAAAACCATATTGGACTGGAGACTGAATACTTGCCCAAGTACAGTTCTCCATATTGTAGTCTGCAATGAACATGATTTATTCTCAGCTGATTGACCTTGTGTGGACTTGTGCCTGTGTAAGTAGCAGCTGAAATCAGTGGTGTGAGCACTAATCTTCAAGTCGCAGACAGTAGGTTATTATTTGGTGAGAATGCTCCACAAGTCTCTTGCTGCAGCATTTTCATTCAAAAGGTCACTTCCATGAGTTTGTGTGAAGCTGAATTTAATGTTCTTTCTCAGAAAGGCAGGCCACACTGGAGAGTGCATAATTATAATAAATACAACTTTGTTCTCAGCTGAAAAATCCATCTGAAATAAATTTTCCCAGCCCTTCCAAGAAATGCTTTTAGTAAGATAAATAAAAGCAATTCTTTCAGATTTCACATTCATTCAGCAGGAATGTTGGTGGGTGTAGGGTGCCTCCACTTAAGTCACTCATCACAGTGCCTTCTGGGCTCTATCAACTTGTATATTCAATAGCTGGCTAAGGGTAGCATTAGCAATTTGGTTTCTTGCAAACCACTTTAAACCAAGTTCATTATTTCTTACTTAGTTTGAATCTTGGTTATTACTTTGAGTAAAATTGTTCTTAACAGCAAGTACAGAGAGTTCAGTTAGACTCTCAACTTGGGTAAACTTTAAACAATGCTTTGATAGGTGCATCTGTTTGTAGGGATGTGCATGTATTTATACAAGATTTTGTGGCTTTTCTTCATTTGGTTGGTACTTCTGTGTAGCCAAAGTAGTTTTGTTTTCTTCTGTCTAATATTTCACACTGGAAATACTGAAAAAGTCTGACTAAATAAAGAAGGAAAGCTTAGAGTTGTTTGGTTTTTTTTTCCTCCTGAACTTCTAAGCAAGTACTTAAACAAAAATATTCTCTCTTTGCTTTCATCCTTCAAGAGACTGAGCAGAGTGTGAAATGCCCTAAGTTTTTGTCCAAGTATAGCAAAGGCTCTGCTAGTTGATTAGGATGCTGCTGCTGGTGGAAACTGAATCTTTGTGTAGTTTCTGTGTCCATGAGCAGGTTTTGTTACCATTGAGATTTCAGGAGGGCATAGGGGGGTCTTCAGATGTGTTTGTGCTTTCCCTGCAGCTGCTCTAGAGGAGCAGTTTTCAGTCTTCACTCAAAACTGCTGCAATTGCATGGTTTGTTGTTGCTGCACGGTCACTATGCTGTGGTTTCTGCTGGCATCTGAGAGGCTGCGAGGGAGAGAATACTCTTGTGGTGATACCAATGGTGAATCAAAGATGACACAGCCGTTCTGTTCTTGCCATAAATTTAGAGAGCCCTGTAGTCTACTGCTCAGCATGAAGAACTGTGTGCAAGCTCTGGCACCTGGTATCTATCCTACCCTGTTTCCTTTTTATTTTGGTGAGAGAGAGGCATGGAGGCTTTTCTAAAGGAAAGAGTCTGATGCCTGGGCAGACAAAGCAGAGGGAGGTCACTGAAATCCAGCCATTCACACTTCGTTAAACGGAAGTGATAGTGCTGGCAAGGAGGGGTGGAAACTCCCATCTACTTCTATTCATGGGCTGTGTGCTAGGTTAGATATTAATCTCTTAAAGACCTGATATCTCTCCAAGCCCCAGTGGGTTTCCATTGACACCGGAGAATGATCAAAGAGAGAATATGCATTCTGTCACTGGACTGTGGTTGTGTTCCGTACTGATCAGGAGCAGACTTCATAATCGCTTCAAATCATGACTGTCTGCCTTTTTTTCCCCCCCCCCCAAGGTATTACTTTCACTTCTTGTCTCCTTTGTTCCTGACACCACCTTCCTTTTCATGGTGCAAGTCTTTTTGTTCTCTTAAAGTGATGGAAGTTGAATACTTGGTACTTGCTAATGAAGCTTTTTTGGCAATGAGGAGGCCAGGGTATCTCATTTAAATTAATTATTTTAAGATCTCACTAGGCATCCTCACCCTACTTACAGACATGGTTTATTTTTGAAAGATTGTCTTGAGTTAGAAAAATCAGCTTTTGTTCTAAAATGAAAATATACTATCATCAAAACCTGAATGTCATGTGGCTTGTGTAAATGTGTAATTTGGGTTAGGTCTGGTCATTAGAAAATATGCAGTGCTGTTGTCCAGGAACTTACGGTGCAAGAAACGTTGGGAAAATTCAGGAAGTTGCATTAACTGTGTCTCCTTGGCAAAGCCTCAGAAACCCTGACCTGTGTATTTCTGCCATGTACTTTGTATGACGCTAGCAGCTCGCTTAAGCAGTTTCAACATTCTTGTGTGCATGTGTTTGCATGACATTATGAACTGCTGAAAGAATGCTGCTGGGCTTCCTCAAACTGCTTCCCAGAAACTCTCCCTCTGCCCCTGCATGTGCCATGTGAACCATCTCTGTAATTGACAAAGCACTGTCTGCTTTGATCCACACCGTGTTTCCTACAGTTGAATCACAAAAGCCTTTTGCTAGGGGTCTGTGCACTTGAGTTTCTAGGTGTCATTGCTGGAGTGCTCTCTAGTACCTCAGCTCTTTGTCAAGCCAACATCTTGTGTCAGTGTGTAAAGTTTTAGGCTGACCTGGTACGCTGTTCCTATCCCCAGCTGCTAAAAAATTCCTGCGCAAGATGTTAAGTTTTATTCTCTCCTTTATCAATCCTGACAACAGTTGTTATTTAAATGTTGCTCAATATTTTCAAAATCTTGGGATGACTGCTAATTCCTTCTACTCCTTGTTTTGTTTTAGAATTTCTAATCCCATTTTCTATGACTAAATTCACTTGTGTACTTTCCACTGGGAGGATTGGGGTTTACTGCTAAAGGTACGTCATTCTGCCTTTGAAGCTGCTTGCTCATGCTTTCCTTGGCACGCTCTGGCAGCCACACTTAACAACAAGGGAGATAGTATCTTTTTGAAGCTGCCAAAGGGTTAATCAAAAGCATGTTTATGAAACCAGTTTGCTTACCCTTACAAGATCTTACTGTGATCTTTTTGGATGCTTTTGGAATATTTATCACCTGCCTTTGTAATTTATATTTAATATTTCTTTCCTTTCTTGAAGCTATTTTAATGCTATGTATGATACTATTAAAATTAACTATGATAAGCAGCTTTTCTTGGCAAGCCCTAGACTGCACACCTCTTGGATGCAAACTGGAGAACGTGACTGTTTTCATGTGGATGGCATAAAATTTTTGGCTGGTATGTTCAGGGTGGTTGAATGAGCGTAGCGCATCCTAAGTACATCTGTAGCTTTAAAACAAATCCAGCAAAAGGACTCACATCCCTCAGGCAGGCAAGGAGCTGTAGGTACAGATGCATTTTCTCTAGAGTCTTTTTGTAGGAATGGTCACAGTTGTGGTTGAGTTTAATTAATAAGCAGCGAGAGAGGCTGAAGGGTATTCAAGTGAGTATTATTTTTCATCAGAGAAATTAAAGGTGTTGCTGTTGATCCTGAGATTGCTTTGTGTGGAGACTCTCCAATGAAATGGAGCATCTGTGCTATATGCAATGCTTCTTTAAAAATGATAAACAGGATCTACCCTCTGATAGGAATTGTTAATTGTGTTTTGGCTTTATCTGCACTGCTGGCAGAGGTATCACTGTGAAATTTTTACAACCTAATAAAGTATTAGGGAATGCTTCATTTCAAGAGGAAGCTTGATGGCTGCTTTCTGGAGACACCTTTGAAACCAGGTGAGAAACATGTGCTTGCCTCTTCTAGACTTGCACCCACCTCTGCAGACATAGCACCAGCATATTGATGCAGGGTTCACAGGTTGCAAAGAGCCTGGACGGTTCTGGTAGAGTACATGCTACATTGACAGGCTCTGCATACCTGGTATGATGCAGTTGCACAGAACATTAAAATCTTATTTATTCATACACTGGCTCAAAGTGGAATTAATTGTACATTTTGATACATTTTTTTAGTGCAGTTCTAAAGCCATGAGAGAGACTCTTTGGACTTGCTGTGTTTAGTTTAGTAGTGAATGCTGAGCTTTGCAAGTACTGACTTTGTATGAAGTAATGTGTGGTGTCCTTGTAATAGAAGTTTCCCGTAGAAAATCATAGGAATCTGATGATTGTCCTTTGTATTTTCTTGCATGTTAAAACTGCACAATCTAGAAACTTTAGAAATAAGTTTTCTTTTTTTTTTTTTTAACTTTTCTTCCCATGAAGTATCATCTCATGGGATTTAAGTATTTGCTGGTGCAAATTAAGTGATCACAGATAATTAAGAACTATTGAGTGTGAGATCATTAGGTCACCAGTTCAAATCTAGACCAAGTGGTAATAGACATTTTTATACTCCTAATGCCTTTTATCAGGGTTTATGTTTAGTTGCTTAAACTAGAAATGGAGCACTTGCTATTCAGAATTTTGCATTCAAGTGGAGAATAAAGACTAGAAGCAGGTTTTTCTATAGCAGAAAGTCCTGTTTGCTTTGTGTTGGTATATGAACTGCTAGTCAGCATACCTGATGCTTTAGAAGGAGTAAAGGTAGCATCTTCCCAGATGTGACCTCGCCTAGCAGAGAAGCGTACACACTAGTCAAGTCTTATTTTTGGTGTGCTTTCCTATGACCTTTAAATTGCAAGAACCTTTCAAGAAAAGTGCAAAGAGATTTTTCAATTGGAAATGCAATGTGAGGGTGTTTTGAATGGCAACTGAAACACCTTGGACAAAGTACTTCTGTAAGTACTTACAGTACTTACTAAGGAAGTACAGTACATACTAAAGAATGCTGGTTGGTTGACTGGTTGTGGTTTTTTGTCTTATTTCTTCTAGCATTCATGTCATGTCTTCTAAATCTGACCTGTAATCTCAAGCTTCTGGTCAAGAAATGTGGACTTCAGTTTAGAATAAAATCTACTACTTACAGGAACTCATCAGACTGTTCATTCCTCAGGCTGTAGAGAGCTTGGAATGGTTCCATTCAGCCGCATGGACTTTCACAGCTTCATGAGTCCTCCTTGCTGACTTGTGATTCTGAAGTTGGGAAGTCCTGTTGAGATGTGTTGGGATGTGGAAAGCCTCGCGAATCCCTTTAATCAGGGGCCGACCCGTTGCGTGCTGGGATCTGCTTGCAGCCACCTCTTATTCCAACCTTTTCCTGAATGTTTCCTGAGCGCTCTCTGGCTTGTTTCAGGAACCAGCTTGGCAGCGTATCAGGAATCAATAGCTGGAGTCCTGCAGGAAAGAAGTTGAAGATGCTGGAGTATGAATTCTGGTGTCCTGGTTGTTAGAATCTGTTAGCAGAGACTTCAAGGTGCGAAGAAGAGAGATGTGAAAGCGGGTACAAGTGTTTTTTTTTTTTTTTTTTTTTTTTTTTTTTTTTTTTTTGTCCTCCTGAGCTGAGAAATTAGGATCAGAGTTATTTCCACACCCCGAAGACTGTTGCGTAGCTTCCCATGCGTCTTGTGCCGTGGGACATCACCAGTGACTTTTGTCAGTATTTAGAGGTACAAAAAAAAAAAGGGTTGTGAGGTGTGGAGATGGGGGGAAAGACATTTGGTGACATGAAAAGGAAAAATACTGCCTGTAGACCTGGAGTTACCACTGTGGAGCTATGTGACTGTGGGTCTTAAAAATACATTTTCATGTGTGTATACTGTGAAAAGAGTCTTCAGTCATGTGGAGTTCTGAGTGCTTGGCACTTTGGGAGAAACTATGAGGTCATTCACTTTCATTCCTGATGCTGCTTATTGCTACCATTTTGCTGGTAGATTCTTGGCAATATATTTGTGACTTCCTACTTAGAATACTGTGTTACTGTCAAGTATGTCCGAAGCATTGAGCACGTATGGCTGCCTCTCTGGCTTAGCAAAGTAACACCAACCATTAAACAGTTTCTGCCTAAGTCCCTGATGGCTTTTTGGCCTGCAACTATGATTTCAGCCAGATGCTAGGAATCTTTATGATTTAATGTATTTTTTTTTTCCTAGAGACTGAAAGAGGAAAGTTACTGAAGTACAAATGAAAATTTAAATCTGGTGTTTGCTTACTATAATTAACCATTAAATCCTTCATTACAGAGTGAAATATGCTTTCAGTTTCCTTATTACTGTAGAAGAATAAAAGAAAATGTATTTATTTGTTGTTTTTTTTAAATTTTTATATATTTGGTCTAGGACGGGGTAAATTAAAGGAAGGTGACCCTTTTTTACTGATAGTTGTCTCATTATTTGCTCTAAAAATATGGTGGTCAGCAGCAGCAGTTTCTAGTTTTCACAAACAGGGATGACTTCGTGTTGCTTTTCCCTAACTAAAAGTAAATAATTAAATCATGGTTCATTTCTGAAACCTATGATCTTTTACTTAGGTATGAATTCTGGCTGTTGTCAATACATATACAAACATGAAAACACTGAACTAGCATGAAAAAAACATGTACAATCTTTTGCATAGTATAAAGTAATAGATGTTGTCTATAAACATTAATGACTGTGACTCCACTTCTCATATTATAAATTCTATTCTTATTTTGCTGATGGAAGATAAAAGAATTGAAAACGGTGAGTTTCCCAGACATGAAGTCCAATACAATTTGAGTATGGAGCACAAGTTATTTGGAGTCCTAATTCTGTATTACATAAAGGCCATCATTTGTCTTTCCAAAAGCCTGGCTAATATTAAAAAATCTGTTATCTGTCTTTTTGAAAATAGATGAAATAGATTGCAGAAGAACATATTTGTCAACAGGAAGTAACCATAAGCTTAGAAGGCATGCAGGCATCGAGCCCGGCTGAACAAGACTGAAAAGAATAAAGGCAGAACCTCTTTCCCCTCGCTTTTCAGGCTGTAAGTAGGACCAGAGAACACCTTCCTTCATGAGGGTTGAGCAGGCTTTTCAAAACCTTTTGGTCTGTCTACTGTGTCTTAATATATGTCTTGGTGTTAGGCTTTCATGGCACAGATTGCAGGCTACGTGGCATGAAGCTGCAGGTTGTCACCACAGCCACAGTTCTTCCACTCCCAGTGTCAAAGGAGTATTTAGATATTAGTAAGATCTGTTGTACGTCACATCAAACTTGAGAATTTCAAGGTGTCCCTTTGTGAGTTTTTGTCATGGTGCCAGATGTGCTTTAGTGAACTGTTGCATGCAATGAAGGACTTTTTGTGATTGCATTGATCAAGATAGTACCATGGGTGTGTTGCTCATCTAAAGGGAAAAGTGAGTACAGTAGGAATAAATGCAGCACAGCAGCTCAAACTGGGAAAAGAGATGCTTTGGTGTCCTGGGAAGAATACATCTCTGACTTCTGCTTTGTGGTGTTCAGTCTGAACATGACAATCTTAATGTTATGTGGCTGGTGACGTTCTTGTCTTCTCTGTTGGTCTGCCCTACTTCTTTAGGTGAAGGCCAGTTCTATACTTTGTCCTCTGCTTTTTCCTCTGGCAGGGGATCCTTTCTGTTGTCCCAGCATGTGGTGCTTCAGCCCTGCCTGGTGTCTCCTCTTAGCTCAGACTTGCTTGCTGTGTTGCTCCTTGTAGATATAGCCAGCCTCCTACCCTTCAGAAAGCTGGAGGCCTGGTTTCAGGTTGCCTCCATGATTTTTTTTCTATATGATGCACAGCATGGAAACCATTTGGATATTGGGTTGTCAGATATTTGGATACTGTGGTGAGAAGGCAGCCAGGAAAGCAACAGACAAGAAAGTGCCCCTATCTACTGCATCCGTGAGTAGTCCTGGAGGAATAGAACGAGATATTCCCTTAACTTCTATCTTCTGCTTTTTGGCTTTGTTCAGCTGGTTTGTTTAATGAGTAAAGAGTGTTTTCTGTCTTGGAACATGTGTAGAAGTGGGATGGCTACATATACTGCTCTCACACAGAGAAGCTGATATTGGCATTCTCACCATTTACCACGTCTTCTATACTACAATGAGATTCTTTGTAAATTGATGGCAAAGGACTTTTTTTTTTTTTTTTGGGTCTTCCCTCTACAGTTTAAACCTTCATATGAGGTGTATCTCTGACCAAAAAAATTATTTATCTTCTTGGTTTTACAAATTTGGATTAAAAATTCTATAATTGAAACTTGGTAAATGCTGCCTTGGTATGCAAATAGTGGGGATGGGATAGGGGAAATCACTTGGATGTTGAACTGCTACATATGGGAAAGTCACGTGGGGCTTTCAGTGTTTTATTTATAATTCTGCAAAAGCCTCTTCTATGAAAAATAGAAGAAACCAAACAGTGGCTTCTGGAAAGCAAACAGCTAGATTTTTTCCATGAGTATTTTTAAAACAAATATTAACTTCATAGATTGTAAGACTCTTCCCTTCTTAAATACTTTTTTTTTAGCCTTCAGGATGTATAACTGGGTAAAATAACATTGTGAAGAAAACCTTAACTCCAGCATCTGGCTTTTAAAATTCTAAACATGAAGCCATAAGAAATGTTTTGTTTTCATTTAGCGAACATATATTAAGTTTCCAGAGAGGTAACTTGATTTACAGTAAGTGTACCCAGTGGGAACCATATGCTTTTCTCATTTGTTTTTTAATGTAGGATTAGAGTATTTCTTTCAAAATCTCTTTTCCAGAAGAATGCTGATTTTAATCATTAATGTTTAAGTAAGAATGAAAGCTTTTTTTTCAGATTGGGCTGTACGTGTTAACAGACATTTCCAAACACAAGTCTTTGGAATGATTTTACGAGTTAATAATGCAACCATGAGCTTGATTCTGAGCAGCGTTTTGGTGATATTGGTATAAGATAAATCTCCTACATTAAATTGCTTGAACAAAGCTAAAGGAAGAGCAATAGAAGTGGTCTGCCTGAGAGGCTCTAGTATGCTCCTTCTACTTGAATTGCTGAACATGGCTAACTCTTTGCAAAATGGCATTTAAGGTTACACTTGGAGTCATTAGGTTATAAACAGTACACAAAATATTTTACATACTTCATGTTAACATTCCGCTGAAGATCAAGATTCCCTGGGGAGAAATGAGAATATGCATCAAAAACATTCTCAGATCATGAGGTTTATCCACAACTTCCTAGATCACTGAGGATCAACTGTATCATGAAGAAATTATTAAAAAACAAATGTTAGTGCAACTTTCAGAGTGTTTATATGTGGGGGGAATATACTGGGTAATGTCCTTTCAGTTGTCAGATTTTCATAGTTTTGCTGGCTGGCTGATATGTAGATTGTGATTAGAAAATCTTTCTGACTTGAGTTTGGTAAATTTATATGAGCTTTCATGTTCAAAAATGCTTTTGAGTGTTGGGCTATGTTGAAAAAGGCATGGCAAAAGTGTTCAGATCTTGATGGAATATCTGAATCTGTGTTATTGAGTGGAGAGGAGTCCTTTATTTCTGTTTCTCAGTAATTCGAATGGTGGGGGGGAAGTTCTTGACCTTTCTTGAAGACGCCAGCGTGTCTCAGAGATCTGACCCATCACGTAATTTTTTTGCCAAGAATAAATCTGTGTCTGCTATGAAAAAGTGACCATTTTGTGTTAGGCACGGCCCACGTAAAACTGGGTCTGAGGAGGGCGAACTTGTGAACATGGTCTTGTCTTGTTCTGGCATTAGCATTTACTGCCTTTACTGAATGTTTGGCATCTACAGTGATATATCAGCAGCACGTTTGCTTGTGCTCCTTGCTTGTGTGGTCAGCCAACCTAGGGCAACACTCTGAAATAAAATAAAACATCTAGACCACCCACTTGTCCTTCAGAAATTAATCTTATTTTGGATTCCATTGTTAAGTGTGAAATATTGGGATTATAGATCTGGCAGGATGGCTTTGACAGAGTTACCACATTACAGCAAGATCTGGGCTCTCTATCAAACCTCTGATTTAAGTGGCGTTTCTCATACCTGAGGATGCAATTCACAAGTGATGTCATTGGCATCTGTGTGCATCCAAATTTCTTTCAACTCACCTAGATGAAAGACAAAAAGTAGATGAACTGAATGCGAGTCTGGTGACAGCTGCTGTATGCAGCAGACACTTCCGAGCTAGTTGTAGTTTATAAACTGTGCGAGCTGCTGGTGCCTATTTCTGCTCCTGGGGAGTTTAGGAAGGAGCATTTTCACAAGATCATAGTATCAAAGAATTGTTAGAGTTGGAAGAGATCTCTAGAGATCATCTAGTACAACCCCCCACCCCAAAGCAGGTTTGCCTAGAGGACATTACATGGGCTTGCATCCGAGTGGGTTTTGAGTACCTCCAGAGGAGACTACACTGGGCAGCCTGTTCCAGGCTCCATCACCCTCACAGTAAAGAAGTTTTTTCTTTCATTTAGATGGAACCTCCTGGGTTCCAGCTTGTGGCCCTTGTCCCATCACTGGGCATTACTGAGAAGAGTCTGGTTCCATGTCTCTTGCACCCACCCTTTAGATATTTATAGACATTGCTAAGGTCTCCCCTCAGTCTCTCCAGGCTAAATAGTCCCCTCTCAACCTTGCATCCTAAGAGAGATGATGCAGTCCATGTATCATCTTCATTGCCATCTGCTGGACTCTGTTCAGTAGTTCTCTGTCAAAGTTTTCTGTGTGTTTGCTGAGTTTTTGGAGGTCTGGTTGTCTTTCAGGTTAGTTTGAAAGCTAGTTGCAGACAATATGACAGCAGGACCTTACACTAATGAGGAAGGAGCAGGGTTGCACTTCCTCCAGCCTGCCTTGAAAGGAGAAGTGCAGAGGCTCAGCTGTTCTAAGGCATAGTAATGGCTTCAAGACTCTTCTCTACACAGCTCATGCATACTCCAAGTGCATATTAGAGAACTAAACCTTGTCCAGTGTGATCCAGTAGCAAATAGCTTTGATTCAACTCTGTTGTTCATCTGTTTTTCATCTGGTAGGGTCTCATTTGGTGTGTGATGGAGACATTGAATACCATTGGTTTGCTGTCTCACTTTGGCAGATAGAAGTTCCATTTCAGTAAAAAGTTTCTACATTTACAAAAGATTGTGTTAGCTACTTTGATTTAAACTCTGGATCCTATGTTTTTAAGAGGGGTTTAAGTTGCAGACTGAGAAGAGCAGTAAAGCTATGATTTAATCCCTGTAGTGTATGAGGACTTTTGTCTTCTGAAAGCAGCTTATAGAGGAATGGAGCAATTTTCCAAGTGAGCTAAGTTAAGAAGACTCTGATCAGTTGGCTTGTTTTTAGTGGACCAGAGGGAATTAATACCTTATCTTGCACTAAGGCATCTCTGGAGACACTTAAGACCCGCCTGGATCTGTTCCTGGGAGATTTGGTCTAGGTGATCCTGCTCAGGCAGGGGGGTTGGACTAGATGATCTTCTAGGTCCCTTCCAGCCCTAATATCTGTGATTCTGTGAAGGCCTGAATTAATGTTAATAGGTAATAACATCCTTTAAAGAGCATTGAGCACAGAAGCATGTTGCCTGTTCAGGTGCTTGAGAACCCTAGTGGTTGGCAGTCATCTTAAGAATAGGTTAGAGAAATGTTGATGCTTTAGGTACAGCAAATTGTTCCCAGAGCAGTTTGACAGGGTGACTTCTGGAGAAGCCTTTGAACCTTGTGTCTCTGGGTTTGCATCTTTCATTTTCAGACAGCCCTGATGTTTGAAGGCTTTGTTAAGGAGTAACTGCTGAAAGAAGGACTGTCCAGTAGCCAGTTTGTAATTAAATCCATAATTAGATCCTGCTCCAAAATGTTGCTGTCTGTCCCTCAGTTCTTTATGCATTTTTACCTAGCAGGTGTCTTTTTCAGTGGTCTGATTACTTTATAAGGTCTACGTTGGGTCTCTGAAATCAGTGGGCAGTTTTCTGCCTGTTTACAGGAAAGGGAGGTTTTATTCTGTTTTTTCAAAGGAGATGTTCAGAATTCCTACATCCCTGACTACCAGCTTCAGCAGAAAAATACTACTTTAGGACCAAAGATGTGTCAGAAGGAAGTATTTCTAAAAAGTGAGAGTATTTCCTTCCCTTAGAGCTTCTTCGCTCAGCAGTCAGCCTTGAGCTTTCTGAGTGCTGAGAGTGACATTTATGTTGTTCATCTGTTGAAGAAGACAGTAACTGACTTCTGACAATCTAGGATTTCTGGGGTATTTTAAGTTTTAAGATTTACTGTTTTACTATAGTCATGCTAATTAGCATCAGTTACCTTCGTGTAAAAAGGTAGGACTTGTTTTGGTTTTTTTTTACACAGGTATAAATTTTTTTTTATTTGGTTTATACTGTGGGAGAATTTAAAGGAATACCAAGGTTGCAGGAATAAGAGGCCACTGGTATTGTGATCTAGAGCAAATGCATGTCTGTAAGCCAGGCTTTAGGAAGGTGAAGGAAGCACTTGGCCTTCTTTCTTTTCCACAGCCTGCAACCTTGCTGCAGAGAAATATGTGAAGACTTAGAGCAGCGTGGGTCACCCTGTCCTCACTCAGCCCTGATACAGCCAGGGGAGTGTTTGCGTTATCTGCTAGTGGAATAACAATCACTAATGGAAATTGTAGCAGGTTAAGATAATACTCATAAAGGCAGGCTATGGTGATCAACATTTCTTCCCAAGATAAAGCCAAAATGAGTTTTTCATTATTGGGTGTTGAACTGTATGAAATAAAGCATGTTTATGCACACAAGGTGAGCACTCATTGCTCATATACCTAAGGGAGAGATCCTACAAATACCACAAAGGTGGGGAATCAGCAGGGGTTGAAGGTATCTGCCCCTGGAAGAGCTAAACCACCTGGCCTGCAGGTGTGGCACTGAAATGCAGAAACTGGCTGAGATTCTAGGTGCCAGCAGTGCTTTTAATGCTCAAGCAAAGTGCAAACCGTGTAATGCCATGGCTGGTGCTGAAACATGATTCTGGGACATCGCTTCCTCCCAGCTGCCTGTTCTTTACATAACTGCTGGCTGTCCCAGGGTGGCCTCCAGATGAGCTGAGCTCAACAGGAAATATTTGGGGAACTGGTGGCAGTTCTGCTAGGCATAGAAAGAATAATAATTAGTTGTATTTAAAGTCCAGTAGTTGTAATATCTCGAATAACTTTCTGAAACTCTCCCTGTATCATGGTTAGGGAAAATAGCTACAGAGCAGGAAAATGCAGCAGGATGGAGGAAGTGGTGATGGGAAGGCATAGAATTTTGTCCCCTGTATGCTTGGATTGAAGAAACTTTATTTATTTGTACCTGGAAACCTACATCTGTGAGCTCTCTGCTTTATGTGTATCATGCTTTCTGACAACCTTCGAGTTTGAGACAATTCCAAAAACTTTCCCCTTCAGTTAGCAGAACAACAAAGTGTGTGGCTTTTTAGGGAGCTTTTCATGTCTTCCTGGTAAAATTTTGGGCCAAAGCAGGACCAGAACTACATCAGGGGAGATATTAGGCTTTAAGTTCTTGGTATTTCCTGCCATTTTACAGACAGGGGTAAACTGAATTTGAAACTGCACTTCATCATATGCTATGCTAGTTTATTTGTTCCTTATTTTAGTTTACTCATCATGTCAAAATAGATACAAGTTCATGTGTTTTTTTTTTTCCCAAGTACTTGGAGACATCCTAAGCAACAGAGTAAGTCAAGTTGGAAAAAAACAAGCCTATGTTTAAGATGAGGTTTTTTGAAGTTGTTTTTCTCTAAAGTTGCATGTTTAGAGTTTGTAACTGTGGAGGTTAAGATCTGACAGCTTAGAATTTTTGTAGTGATTTAAAAGTGATGTCTTTAATACTGTTCTGCTGTGATCTTTTAAATGCTTGTGGTATTGAGCTTTCTTAATAGTTAAACTTGTGAATTTCTTGAATTATTCTCTTTGCTTATATGAAGATACATGGACGTGATGCTTCATTTGGAAAAGGAGAATTCTTCATATCTTTTTGCTAGTCAGACAATGCCATGTGGAAGGGCATATATATGATTACCTATCATCTGCTGTCTACTCACATCTCTGTGGATGTTACCCCAGTTAACTTGCCTTATGTGTGACACTGGATTTTATCTGAACAGGAGTATTTTATGGAGTGGCACTTGAGAGTGCAAAAGGGGCAAAAGGCCATGACCTTTCTTGGGTTCTGTCTTCTTGCTCATGGAGATAAGATGCCATCTGGTTTATCCCTGAACCTCTTCTGCTCCAGATTTAAGTATATCTTGGTGATGAAATGCCAAGTAACCACCCTTATCTTCTGGGTTCTCTATTTTTGTGGTAGGTTCTTTTAAAACACATTTGCTGGCTGAGAGAGATCAAGCCCTGCCTGTTCTGCAGCAAGGCTTGGTCTTGTGTAGTGGTACCCAGCAGTGGTAGTGCTACATCCCTGTTAATTGCTCCACGTACGTAAGTATCCTTCTTGTGAAGGACCTGAAAGTTAAGACTGCTTGCTGTATAATTGCCTGTTGCCTTAGACCTTAATGAAAAAGCCATCTTCTAGGATGCTAGGAGGACATTTGGAGCAGTATTATGCCATGAAATCTAGAGGCAATAAAAGAGTAAGGAAGAACACCTTAAAATCAGTGCTAGTCACCCCAGTACTAGTGCTGTTAGCTTTGGCAAATCCTTTCTTAAGAATAAAGCCAGCTGCCATTTTGGCATCGAGACAGACAGACTTGGCATCAGCCCCTCTGGCACCAAAAAAAGCCTCTTTGTGGGAGCTGGCACCAACACTGTGAAACAAGGGTAAAGCCCAAGGGAAATGCCAAGCAGACATGAGATGAGCACTAAAAATAGTTCCTGTCACTTGGAAAGGAAACAAATCGCACTTCTAAGAGTAGGGCATCTGAGATCTCCATCAAGGTTGTGCTAGTAAGCAGCTTTGGGACAGTGCTGTCTTCTGTGTTGATGTGACCAAAAGGACACATACAGGCTGTATTTTTGGTACCCACATGGTGCAACACTAAAACTAGAACAGATACTTACCGTCTTGATTCCACATTTAGGGATCCTGTCACTGTCTGCAGGCTCTGCCTTCCTTTCTGTCTGAAGCAGATTGTCTCCTCTTGAGCCATTACCGAAGTTCCTGTTTGCATACACGGACATAAGGAAAACGTAAGGAAAAAGAGTGACAAAAGGCCAGGAGCCAGGCAAGTGTCCCTGTACCACCCCAGACACACTAGCCCTTCTGGAGACAGTCCTGTCAAATATTTAACATCTGAACACTCCCCTCACTCCTCCTTTTCTTCCTTCCCAGCAGGCTCAGAGAAAGTTGAGTAGGCTTTTCAGTGACTTCATTACCCACTCCAGACTAAAACTAAAGCCTGACATTGGTGCCTAAAGCCTGGGAACACTGAAGGGGCAGAATAAACACTGCCTCCACTGAAGCAGTTAGTGTCACCTCTCAGCAGAGTAATTTCAATTCTTTAGTCCATTTCTACTTTGGTGGCAAAGGATTTAAAAGCTTTTTAAGACTTCTGGGCTTGAATGTCAGGCTTGGGTATTGAAGCAGCGGTCATACAAAATAGATGTTACAAATAGTCTTTGGCATTACAATTACATTGCCTTGGCCACAACTCTGCTGTGAAGAGTGTGCTGGACCTGTGGCTGTCATTTTTTCCTCTTTGGGGAAAAAGCAGTGGGAAACAATATCACTGAGGGCTGGAAATTTCAAGCTACGCTTAGCAAAAACTATTTTGGTCACAGGAAAGGAGCCTGGACTTTTCATTGCTACCACTGTCCCAAAAGCTAAACAGCAGAATGGGTATGAGTGTCTGGAACAGCCAGGATGTGGCCTCTCTGTTCTGTCAAATGGGTGTGTTGGGATGACTTCTTTAAGTATTTCCTCCATATCCACCCCTTGTCCACTGTTTGCCCTGTCTTGAGTGTCCTTATGATAGCTTGATAAAGAAAACAGCTTCAGAGATGGGATTGCTTTTTGTACAAAAGGGCAAAGGAAAGTGCTTTACTGATGGTGTTTCTTCATCCACTTAGGCAAAGTGAAGAGGAGGACAGGTTCCTGCTGAAATACCAGGTGGCAGAGTGGGTAGGGGCTTCCTCTGCAATGTCCTCTCCTTTGGTTTGGGGCTCATTCATGGCTTTCAGGTGGAGGATGTGGCACATATTTACACTTTTCCACTTGGCTGGCAATTGCTGTCCGGTATTCAACTGGAATCAAGCATGAGCTGTTGCCACTGGGGCTCTCTGCAATCCCAAGCATGTGTTGAAGTGCACAGTTACTTGGAGATGAAGACTGGTGGCAACAGTGAGATTGAAACGCATTGTCCCTATTTGCTTATCTTGACTTAGCTGCAAAAGTTTCTTGCACTTCTAAACCACCGAGCTGACAGAAATGGTTACAAGCTGCAGGGAAGAGGGACCTGTCCAACGGCAGATTCTGACTACTTCAAGCACGTGTGCTTCATTGCACATTAAAATTTACTGATCCAGCTGACTGGTTGCATCAGTGGCTCACAAGCCAGTTCCAACACGTATGGTGTCTTTCCCTGCAGTTACTCTTTTATTTCTTTAACAATGATTAAGTTGGTTTGGCCTAACAAGCAATAAATGCAAATGATGCCAGTCTCCTTCTTTTGTAGTTGAACTGCATGCAAATTGGGGACCTACTTTACCCCACTCCTAAATAACAGTAGTACTAAACACAAGGAGTCTGAAAAGTTTGGACCATGTGTACCCTGAGCAATAGATTCTCTTGGTCCTGTAGGTACTGGGAAATTCAGACTGACTTATTCCTGTTTGTCCTCTGGAATTTGTTGATGACGTTCTTTGTAGGCAGTGCCAGTGCTATACATTACATGAATCTGGGACACCTGGTCCTTGGGTTGGAAAGTCATCGTGTTCTTGTAATGGTGTTAGGGTGGGGGAACTGCGCCTCACTCTTCAGGAATTGACAACAAGTGGGCAGATTTTGTGGGCAGGCAGCCAGCCAGGAATGGTTTCCAGGCAGATCCAGCACTGAGTTGCTGTTCTGGCATTGGTGATCTCCCAGTCTCATGCTGGTTTTGCTAGCAAACAAGTCTCGGTCAAGGCAGACAGGGGTTATCTTATTCTGGAGAAACAGAGATCTGCTTTTATGCCTTTCTGTATGTTTCTTTACCTTTTTCAGTTAATGCCCAGAGCCATCTTCAGGATGGGGAAAGATGAAGTTACCCTCGTTCAGGTTGCTCCTTTCACACTTTGTTTCGAATACCTGTCACACTTCTGCAGTCTCATCTCTTGCACCCAAGGCTGTGGGTCGACTAATGAAAGTGGATGGCTGATGCTCCAGGGATGTTCCTGTTGCCAACATAAAAGTAACAGAGTACACTGGGGAAAATGGAAGAGTCATTAGATAAAATTGTTCCCACTTTATGGTCAACTTGTATTATATAGCTGCAGAACCATAATATTAAAGTTTAATAGAGGGTATATTACACACCACCATTACACATATTTACTGTTCAGAATCTCTCACTGCCTAGGATTCTAATAATGGAGCAACTCAGAGTTCAAGCCTAATAGATTTGAGCTGTGCAGCTTCAATTTTTGCTTCAATTGTGTTGTCATAACTGGATCATCTAAAGGTCAGGATGTCTCCTCAGGGTGTATCAAAATGGATATTGTATCTTGTGTCTTAATGACCATGGTTTATTAAGACCTGCTTTCAAGCATCTCCCATCAAACATGGAAAGCAACTCATAAAGTGAGCCAGACAGCTTCCATCATCTACTTCAGTTGTATGCTAGTATCTGAGGTCATGAGGCATAGTATGTTGGGCTCATGGAGGTGGCAAGCAGTGTCCCTTGCTTGACATCACAATTGGGGCAGATGGCACGTTCAGGGGAGCAGTCCTACAGACTGATAAAGCCTGGAGATCTTTACTCCCTCATTTTCAAAATAAACTTGCTCTCCGTTATCCCATAGTAGGATCCACACTGACATGCCAAAAAAGGATGATTGATGGCTGCCTAAACAAACAAACTTTGAAAATAATGTAGATCCCGTAATCTGTCCTGATGTTAGCCCTGACTTTTCATAGCCCTCAAGAGATTATTCTACAGAGAAACTGTAAAAACTTGTTTGCTTTGTTCATTTTATCTCAGACAGACTCACTTTCGTGTCATATCTAGGTGTAATGTTAACTCCAGGTTCATATAAAGGAAGGGAAATCCATGCTGAGCCTGCCTTAGAGTTGCTCTTGGTTTCAATAAAATAATCATTATTTCAGCTCTGGTTTCCCCCAGGCAGAAAGCAGTAGAAAATTAGAAAGCTTTTGGACATGGACAATGAACAGAAGGCTTTGGGAAAAGATTTTACATTAAGAGGTAGGGAAGATTGATATCTTTTATAAGAAGATAGCTAACAGGTACAGAGTAATGAATGGGTGAGAAGATGGATGGGGACTTCTGTTCCCACCTCCTAATAATACAAAAGTCAGAAGGTGGTGAATTCATTCCTGATGAAAGGAACTATTTGTTCACAACAACTGTCTACAAAATTTGTTGCCATAGGACAAAGCACTAGGGCAAGAACTTTCAAACTCCAAAAAAGAGGAGGGGGTAAAATGATACCAGTTGGAATATCCAGAGCAATTGCAATGAGTAGAGGAACCTTGGTGTTTGAACAAAGACTCTGAGTGTATTAATTAGGGTATTATAAGAATATGAGCTAACTCTTCTAGCTCTTTTTTTTTTTTTCCCCCTCTCCAATGCTTTTTCTATAGTCACCTACAGCAGAGCTTGTGGAGCATGTTACTGGCTGCTGTCACTCAGAGACTGGAAGAGGGTGGCTGCCGCTTCAGTGAAATGCAGAAATGCCTGCTTGAAAATAGTCTTTTTTTGGGTCAGTCCAGGATTGCTAAATTCACACATAAATGAGGATGCTTTTGCTTTTCCACTAAGTTACTGCCTTTGATAGACCTTCACAACTTGTCTTATATCCACCACGACACTTTGCCTTTTGAGTATCTGCTGGGAGAGAGGAGGGTGGTTTGAGTCCTGACAGTAGGGATTTAGAAATTGCTGCATTGACTCAGCCCTGGAATCTGCCTGCTCTGGGGCTCTGGAAAGCAACAGCCAAAATGGGGTATTTCAAAGGGTAGTGTGAGGCCACAGAATAGATTCCTGCAACACAGAGCTGCCCCTTTCTATCACTGGTGTTTATCCATAGAATGGGAAAAGCAAAGGTTGAGAGTTTGTTTGATCCAAGAGCACAAAAGCTGGAAAATCCCATTGCCTGGCTGATGCTTGTTAACACTGATGTTTTGTATCATCCAGGAAATCACTTGTGTGCCTGTTTTAGGAAAAACAGAGATGTGCTTACTTTAAACGGGGAGTTTATGTGATGGCTGTAACTTACTGTAAAAATAAGTAATACTTTTGTATAGTCTCACAGCCTAATTGTGTAGAGGTCAACACAGTGAGGTTCTTGTTTGGGAAACAACCCTGGGCTGAGCTGGGAGGAGACAGCAGCAGTGGTCACTGAGGGGTTTTGGCGTGCGAAAAATGGGTATCTTTTTTGGACACTGCTGCAAGCTATCTGAGGGAAGGAGGGAGTCTGTTCTGTGTGGGGGTTTTTTCCCTTTTTTTTTTTTTTTTCTTGCTATTGCAAATTAGCATTTGTAAGAATGATATGTGTTTTCTCTCTCCTGAAGTCCTGAAACTATTGTTAAAACTGCTACTAAAAAAGGGATTCAGTGAACTCTCTGTGGAAAAAAAAAAGAAAAGTATATTCATTCCCCATCAACTATTTTAAAGTGTTGAGCTCCAAAAGCCAGAGGCCAAAAGCAAGGGGAGTTGCCCCTCTGTCAGATATCCATGGAGCTGCAGCTGGGGCACATGGGAGTGGTGGTGGTGTCCCAGTGGTGTCCCAGTCCTGTTCCTCCCCCTGCTGCCCATCTCCCCTCCCCCTCCCCCCCCCCAACAGACGAGGACAGCTGCTGATTAAAGAGAAGCATGAAAAAAAAAAAAACCAACAGAGGTTGATGAACTTCCAAAGTGGAGGTAGAAAGGGAGTTAAATTTAGATTACCTTCTGCAGTGTCATCTCCTACACTGCTGTGGAACTTGCTGTACTCCTTCCTTGGGAGAGGACAAACAAGACATGCCATCCTGGGCACCAGATGATAAATTTGTTTATAAGCCTTAATTGCCCTTTGGCATGAAAATGTGAAATGAGCTCGAGTGAGAAACCTTCTGTCAGGGCTAGTTGCATTTTCTTTGGAGAGAGGTGGATTAAAATGTCTTCCCATCACCTGTCTGATGCTGGAGAGGCCCAATCCTGATCCTGCTGGAATCAGGGGAGTCATTGCTGTTTCTTTAGTGGGACATCTGATATCTGGAGGGTATGAGAGATGAACAGTGCTGCAAGAGTTGCTCAGAAAAAGTAGAGCTGTGGTGGTAGTACAGGAGGAGGCATGGGAATGTTATGGATCTGTGAAGGCTTTACCCAGGTGTCTGGGATCTGAAGATACTAAGAGAAACCATGGTCATTGCTCCTAGGGCTCCAGTGCTGTTCAGCAAGAAGCATCAAACAGCTTTCTCCTCAAAAATGGATTGCCTATTTTTGGTAAGTGAGATGTAATCATCACTGATGAGCTGCTGGCTCTCACGAGTGTTTTTAAGAGATTTTTCTCACAGAATCACAAAATTCTTAGAGTTGGAAGGGACCTCTAGAGATCTAGTCCACCTCCCCCCACCCCAAAGGAGGTTTGCCTGCTTTGCATACAGGAGTACATCCAAGTGGGTTTTGAGTATCTCCAGAGGAGACTCCACAACCTCCTTAGGCAGCCTGTACCAGACCCTCACAGTAAAGAATTTTTTCCTCATATTTACAGACTCACAGGAATGTATTTACAGAGTATTACAGACTCACAGGAAGGGGACCTCAACGGGTCATCTAGTCCAATCGCCCTACCAGAGCAGAATCACCTAGATCAGGTCACTCAGAAACACACCCAGGTGGGTTTTGAATGCTCCAGAGGAGACCCCACAGTATTTCTGGGTAGGCTGTTCCATTGTTCTGTCACCCTCACTGTGAAGAAGTTTCTCCTTATGTTTACATGGAAGGAACCTCCTATGTTTCAGCTTGCACCCATTGCACCTTGTCCTGTCATTGGACATCTCTGAGAAGAGCCTGGCTCCATCCTCCTGACACTCACCCTTTACATATTTATAAACATTCATGAGGTCCCCCCTCAGTCTCCTCCAAGCTAAAGAGCCCCAGCTACCTCAGCCTTTCCTCAGCAGGGAGATGTTCCGCTCTCTTAATCATCTTTGTGGATCTGCCCTGGACTCTCTCAAGCAGATCTTGTCCTTTTTGAACTGAGTGGCCCAAAACTGGACACAGTACTTTAGATGTGGCCTCACCAGGGCAGAGTAGAGGGGGAAGAAAACCTCCTTTTGACCTCCATTTAGATGGAACCTCCTGGGTTCCAGCTTGTGCCCATTGCCCCTTGTTCTGTTACTGGGCACCACTGAAACCACTCAGGAGCTCCATGCTCCTTTAACCCACCCTTTAGATATTTATAGACATTGCTAAGGTCTCCTCTCCAGGTTAAACAGTCCCAGCTCTCCCCAACAAACAGTCAGTCCATAGGGAGCAGAGCTCTCTTGCTCTCCACTGCTCCCTGCCAGGGCCCTGCATGGGCACGGCTGCCCTGCAGCCCGCAGCTCCCGTTGTCAGCCAGCTGCCCGGCGTTACCCAGCAGCTGTTTTAAGGTTCAGGGCTGCTTCTCTTTTTTTTTTTTTTTTGGTACTTTTTCAGAACTGCCCGACCTGATGTCATTTCCCTCTTGCAAACACCCTGGCTGGGCTGCGTCTGAGATATGTCACGGGGAGTGGGAGGAGGAGGAGGGGGAGCCAGCGAGTGCGTGCAGTGTCCCAGGACCCTGTTTACTTAGCATTCCCAGCCGAGGAAGCCCTGGTTTAAATAGGATCGGAGGAGCGGGCTGCCCGGGCTGCCCACAGCCGCTGAGGAGATGGTCCCTGTGGGGCTTTAAATTCCTGCCTTCACGTGCGCTGGTGCGGAGGATGAGCCTGCAGAATGCCTTTCCTCCTGGGTCTCAGACAGGTAACTGGAGTGGGTGCAGTGGGAGCTGCTGGCTCAGGTGGAGGATGTGACCGATTGCTGTAACGTTATTGCCCCCCCCCATCCCCGAGGGAGTGAGTGTCCCCAAATGGAGCCGTGAAAACGGCGCTTCCCGAGCGCGCAGCGCAGCCGCGGGAGAGCCGCTGTTTGTTAGCGAGGAAGGAGCAGAACTGGAAGCCGCGGGCAGAGTCTCCGGTTTGTTGTTGTAGGCTTTGCGGCGGGGCGGCTCTTTGTGGCGTGCTCCTGTAAGATTGCTGTTCGATTGGGTTTTAGTGTACTTTCCACAGTCCTTAATAGGGAATTGTGTTTACATTGCTTTAAAAATATGCCAGTCTTCGAACCATATTCTTATGTGGGCAGTATTTCGAGTGTTAAACTATTATTAAAAAATAAAGAAAAAATAAAAGAGTCATTTATATATATCTCATGTCTGACAAAGGTCACCAAATGGAAAATGGCAATGTGCAGAGCCCCCCAGCTTGGTAGCTTTTTAATTGTTCTGTGAGAGTTTGAGCTTGAACAAGAAACTTGGGATAATGTAATAGCTGGTAATGTCGAGTGGAATGAGAAACGGTAGCAACTGCCCAGCTGCTCCCCACCGGAGGAGGTGCCAACTATGTGTTCCTAGGCTCGGGGAGAGCAAACCCTTTTTTTGGTCTGGGAGGCATGCCTGCAGGGGAATCTTAACTGTAAACTCTTCCCAGCACTGCTGGGATCCGTAATCCACATCAAATAGATACTGTATGATATCGGAGTGCTGCTCGCAGTTTCTAAATCAAAATTAAAAATTCAAGATTGGACTGTAGCATGTTTTAAACTACTTACTTTCAGTCGGTTAGAAACGAAGGCAAAAGGACTTAAGCACCCTGCTGAGTAAACAGTGCTGTCTCTTTTCCCTTATCAGTTCAGGTTTGGGTGAAATGCAGCTCCCCCTCTCCCTCCCACCCTGCCGAACTGAAAACAGTTTTACATAAGAAACTACCTCTAGCACAATGACCTTCTGTAATTGAATGCAATAGCTATAATAATAGTTCACTTGTTAGCTATCAGGGCAAAGAGACTTTGCCTAAAAACCTTGGAACTGAACCAGGGGGAGAAATTCGGACACGAAGGCTAAATGGCTTTATGTCACTTTCAACTTGCAGTGAGACAGAGCTGGCTTAAGTGTTGAGATGGCTCAAGTCTTACGGTTTTTTTGAAGTTCCTATTTCTAAATCAGGGGTTTTGGTTTTGTTTTGGTGTTTTTTTGTGGATTGTTGGTTGGTTGGTTGGTTTGGGATTTTTTTTTTTGTGTGTGTGTGTGTTTGATTTTGTTTTAGAGACGTGTTTGGGACAAGTGATGTACTGCAGAAGGGGCAGAACCAGAAGTTAGGTGTAATTCGGCTTCATTTGCTCAAACTGCAAACATCTGGTTATCTCAGTGGGCTGGATGGTACTTTCTTCTCTGCTTGTAACTTTTCAGCAACAATACAGAGGCATTTACAGGAAGCAGAAAAAAGGTGTTGCCTCAAAAACACAAGAGCAAAGCTCTTGACTATTTTTATCCACTGATGAAGGATATAGTGAGAAAGAGCTTCTTGCCGAGTTGTTTGAACTTTTCTTAGTTTAAATTTGAGCTTTAATTATTTTTAGACTTAAATATTTGTGATTGTGTCCTGCTTGCAGATAGTAGTCAGGAACTTATTTTTACACTTCTGAAAGAGTGGAAAAAGAGGATTGTTAGTGAACAGTGCTATTTAATTAAAAGTCTGGGAGGAATTCAGGAACATCTCGTCACCTCTATTGTCTCTTGTGTTTGCACTCGGACTGTAAATGCTTGGTTGTCTGGGATGACCTTTGCTGTTGTTCCCACTCAACACAAGGGGTGCTGATCCTGGGCTGTGCCTCACAGCCACAGAGAAGGGGTCCCGAGCAGGGTGTCCTCCCATGAGCTGCCTGATGAGGATGGAATGGTTACCCTCGATTCCCGAGGGCAGGCACCACTTGCTTATTGCTGTGCTGCATGGAACAGCTGGTTCCCCAGCATCTGCCCTCGCTTCTTTGGGACCTGGTGGCACTGTAGCACAGCAGATGGACTGCCAAGCACATGGTAAAAATAGGGTGTATGGTTTGGGGTTTTTGTTGTTGCTGTTGTTGCAGAGGGGATGATGTTTAAATCCCTAAAACGCTAGGTCGGCTCTATCTGACATCAGTGCAGTGTGGGTCTTTAAAGCTCCTGTCCCAGGAAAGGAGTGAGAATCTCGGCTTTGAAGTAAACATTTCCTCTTAGGTTTGCAGGTGGAAGCTTGAACACATTCATCTCGTTCACAGCATAAATGTAGACGGGAAAAAAAAAAAAAGATTAACGAGTTGTATTCCTAACCTTCTCAGTTTTACCTCAGGGTTTTCATTCTTTGTCGACTGTTTGGTGCTTTAAAACAACAAAACATGAGACAGCCTCCTCAAAGCTTTGATTTCCTAGAAACATTTATCTTTAATGTGAAAGGTCTGGTCCTACAGCTGGGAAGCTTCTAGCAAGGTGTGAAGGAAGTAAACACTTTCACGTGGCATCTAAAATGCGAGTGTGCAGTTCTTGAAGTCTGAAAGTGAAACTCGAGATAAACAAAAATGAAAACAGCTTTTGGGGAAATATATCAAAGCATCCCTGGTCTGTGTAAGGACAGTGTTCATTTAAAGACTGTTGGAGAATTTCTCCAAGATAAATGGATGCAACAAACCTATTTGTTCCTCAGATAAAGGTTAATAAAACCTTGGAGGTTCTGCATCTGCTGGGGGTAAAGATGGGTCTGCTGTGGCTGATTAATCATGGTGATTGAAATGAAATTCTCTTGATGCTGTCATTAACAAAGCAATTAATGTTGTGGATTAGAATGCCTATTTTGGAGATCTTTATTGTGCCTGGAACAGCTCAAAGGCATCAGTCCTCCCCCACTTATTATACTTAAAGTATTTGGATTTTTACATTTAACACTTTTTTTCTTTTTTTTCTACAGTTAGCAAAATAAAATTTGTGGTGGGTTTCTTATGAAGAAATGCTCAGACTTGATTTATTTCTTGCCTCAGTTGCTTGTTGTAAGGCAGGCTTACAGGAATTTATCTTCTTGTGCTGGCATTGGCTGGCACACAAGCTTCCAGTAACCCCCAGCAGTCAAAACCAGTTTCATCTTTACCAATCTTACATACTTTCCTTAAATTAAACCCACCAAAGGCATGACACTGGCTTAGACAATGGATTTTTGCTTTT
This sequence comes from Ceyx melanurus, assembly GCA_024611195.1. Classification (NCBI taxonomy): domain Eukaryota; kingdom Metazoa; phylum Chordata; class Aves; order Coraciiformes; family Alcedinidae; genus Ceyx; species Ceyx melanurus. Next base: position 43,591 of record JANHGL010005438.1, on the reverse strand, counting down.
GTGTTCCAAAGGACAAACAAGTGTAGTGTTTATGAAGATGATAGATGACTGGAGGGTTCATTGCATGATCACACAGATGTACACTAGTCCTGAGCTCTCCTGATAATCCAGGGTTCCACTATGGCTCTGACTGTCCTTGCTGCGGTCCCACTGTTATGACCCAGACTGGACAGTCCAGGGTGTGGTAGAGGTTTCAAAATCCCCTCAAGTGAAATTAAGGTGAAACAACACCAAAATACTGTCCTCTAAAAGTATCTAGTGATTTTTGGTTTAAGATTAATTTTAGTTAGAAGCTGGGGGGGCAGCTGACAAAACAAGAGTTGTAGTAAACCCTCTGACAAGATTTGGCATTTCAACCTATTATTTCAGTAGTAATTTTAATTTACTATCACTTGAGTCTCTTATCTGACAGAGATGCTCATCTTCTTTGGTAGCTTTGCATTTACATGAGCTGTTGCTGATGGGTTTCGGTAGCCAACACTAGTGATGAGTTTGAGTAAAAGCCATGTATAGTGGGTATCAAATACAGTTTTTCCTGATGGGTGTTTCTAATCTATTTAAGATACTGACAGTCACTTCCATTCCATTACTTTGAGTGCTTAAAGGATATATATGGTTCAAATACTGACTGCAGGTTATTCAAAATATGTATTTTTAATTATTTTTTTTTTTTAAGATTGTGTAGCTTAAATCCATCCTTTTCTGTAGTTATGTGTGCAGCTGGGTACTGAAAGCAAGGGTCTGCTCTTGGCGAGTAATGAGATTAGTGAAATAACTAGGTCAGGATTTTCTTTTTCATTGTTCAATAGATGCTGATTACCCAAGTCCCCAGTAAGAGACATGAAACCAGAAGCTCTGGAGCGGTCACAGGTTGAGCCTGAGTCCTGTTAAAACCAGTAGCATCTCGTCCTGCAACAAACACCAGTTTGGCCATCTCCCTTTAGCCTGCTTTTGGGCTTTTCACAGTGTCCCACTATTTGGAAGCCTGTTATTCCGGTCCTTACTCCTGTCATTCCATTATTAATCCCCAACTCTTCCAGTTCAAATAGTAATTTGCTACATAGCAACTTGACAAATGTTGCACTGAAGGTACACAGAGTGTTAGAGAGGGCTAAAAAACTGCCTATCCTAGGAGGCAGGAATGGTGGATAATTTCCTGTCAGTAAATGCAAGTCACATTTCAAATTGTTTTCCAGAGTGTCTGAGTATTACCAAGGTTAGGATGGATACTCTGGCAAGCTGAATGACACATAGAGGCCATATAACTGCAGGGTGTTCATATTTAGGGTAATGGAGACTGGATTTCTACAGTAAGAGGAGACAGAGCAGAATGGTTATTATATCTCTGTGATATCAGCCACTGCTGGTTTTGGTTACCTGGTTAATGCCAGCTGAGGAGTCATCTTTTGTAGGTGGTTCACTGCCAACTATGCACTTTTGAGCGTGGGCCTTGGTATTCGTTGCTGCAGTTGCACATATTAATTTTCAGCTTGGAAAAAAGCCACAGTGGTCTGGTATTTGCTCATCTTCATCTTTCTCCTTTTTGACATAGCAACAATATTCCCAGGTTAGCTGCTGACTTTGGAGAGTAGAAAAGTGTGAAGCACCTTGATCCTTTTATTGTAATGGTGCTTTGCTGTCAATCAGCTTCCTTCCATTTCCTACATGGTTTCAGACACAGTAAATCCTAGCAGCTATGTGGCCATTAAATCCAACCATTTAGTACTAAAAACCTTTACAAAAGTAGGATAAGGAGGTCTGATTCCATCTTTTCTTGCAGTGAGGTGCAGTTCAGGCAACTTACAGACCTTCATGAATGTCTTGATTGTGCCTTAGATTTTGACCTTTAATTTGTCATGTAGACCTCCATCAAAGGTCCAATACTAAACTGAAAGGTGGAGAAAATAATTGGCTTTTTTTTTCCTTGCCGCTGACATTAATGTTGGCTGTAACTTCAGATGTGACAACATATGGCACTGCCTTGAGTTCTCTTATACCACTGCTGGGTATTTTAAGGATTATTTCTAAAAGCATTTGACAGCAAAAGTGTGCTACAGGCAGAGTTGCCAGCATAGTTGTGGGTTTATCACAAATACCAAATGTCAATGAGAAAATAAATTTTTAAAACCCCTTTTTTTTTTTTTAAATTCAAAGTTGCTTTATCAAGTTTCTGACAAGTGGAAACTAATCCCAGATGTCACATCTCAAATACAAAGAGTGTCTCCAAACACACCAAGATGATGTCTTCCCAACTCAACCAGTTTTATGAGGAAATGTCTGCACCAGATTTAACAAGTGGTCTCTGTTGCACTGGATGGGGAGAGGACTCAGACTCACAAACTTCAGAACCTCTCTTGAGAGCTCCCAGCTTTGGAGGGTGCGTCAGGGTTCCAGTGATTCTGGTTTCTCAGATCTACCTCAGCCCTCCAGATGATGCCAAGGAGACAGTGATGCACACAGCCTAGAGTACGTGCTTTTGTACAGGACAAAGCCCATCCCTTGAAATGAGCTGGAAGTCTCCTGGGCTTTGCAGGTGGGAGATAAGGGTGGCATGTTCAGGCTTCTTAGTTGTGAAACACAAATACTCGGCTGTACTGGCGTTGAATGCTTTCTGAGAGCAGACCCGTGTAGATGCTGTTTAGTAATCCTGTCTGGAGGTGTCTACAGTTGACTGAGCAAAGGCTGATGGGGAGGGATGTGCTTGTCTGGACAACAACAAAAAAAGACAACTGCCCTTCATCAGGGAAGCATGTGCTGGGATGTGGTAGCCACTAATTTACTGGGGAAGCAAGTGCTTCCCTCCCCCTCCCATGTTTTCATAAGACACCCTAAGAAAACCTTTGTAGCAGTTCGATAAAACTCCATGCCACTAAGTATGATTAAAAATTACCATCACATGCACTACTTGCAATTGAAACTAGAAACAAAGGCAGGAAAAGAAAATGTGAGTGCTCCAACTTTACTCCTTTGAGATTTTTTTTTCCCATGTATACTTTTCTTACCTATAAAGCTCCTGTTTTAGTCCTGTGCCTTGTCCTGCCTGTTGGTGTGAAAAAGGAAATAGTATGCTTTCACAGCACAGGCACTTGCAGTGTTGTTTACAGGAGACATTTAGACTATAGATAACTATATTGGTGATATGTTTTAAGTAGCTACAGTTTGGCAGCATGTAAAATAAAGAATGAGTGGGAGAAGTAAGTAGAAATAGTACAACACTGATGGTGTGAAAAGTGCAGGCTAGGATTTAACTAAAAATTGAAGACATTGAATTTCTTGGTGATAGGCAGAAGTTTTCCTAACAAAAAATGTCAGAGTCTCTGTCATGGCATGTATTGCTGGCAGTGTATAACCTCTTCTTGGCTCACAAAACTGTAAGGAAATGCACAGTGGCTCAGCTTTTCACAGAAGTAAATCTTAAGTGGGGAAGAGGAAAGGAGACTGAAACACTCGATCAAAACGAGACACTTGTAATGTCCCAAAACAGTACTCTCCTTGGGCTGGAATCTTTGCTTTGTAGAATTTATGAAGATTTGTTGCCTTGACATTTTCTCTCTTTCCTTAGGTTAGGTCCCCTAGTGTTGGAGGTAGCCATGCTTTCAGCAGGGGTTGGGCCATGTGGCCTGCTGGGACCCTTTACAAACTAAATTATTCCTTGATTCTGTGAAACTGTTTGGAAACAAGGGTGATAGTTCTGGGTCTGACACGTGGCATCCAGTCTGATGGGTCCATGTTGCCAGAAACCTGTTGGTGGCTGGGCTGGCAGAGGGCTGCAGAAAGGTGCCAGAAGAAGCTGCTTGGACATTGAGGAGTGTGGTTGGTGGCCAACACTGCAAGGACTTTAAAACCTTGGGCTTTCTAAACTGTGGGAGGCGAAAGCCAACTGTGAGACTATTCAAAGATACAAGTGCTTACACATTAGAGAAGATGATTTCTCTTGGTCAGTATGTAACAAAGCTCCAGACAGTAAATTTGAACTCTGGATAGGAAGACAGGATGCTGCTTGAGACTTGATCTCTATGAGTGGGCAGGAACCTGCAGAACACCAGCCTGGCTGCTGGGGATCTTCTGTTTAATGTGTAGCCCCATCCCTCATAGACCTGTTTGCCAGCTGGGCAGACTACACATAAGCATCTGGCCTTGTGGAAAGGTCATTTCAAATATAATAAGATTGGCAAGAGGAAGTCAGGAAGTTCAAATAAAAGGACAGTGCGATGACAGTCTCTGAACAGAAGACTGATGCAAATTCTCAAGTGGAAAAAATATAGCGATGTTGAAGCTGTTACAGGTTGCTGGTGCCAAAAGACACCACCATGTTCCTTACTGCCATTCTTTGAAGCAGACAACACTGAATGGAACAAATTTTGGGGGAGTGAACTCAGGTGGTCAAGGACTGATTAGTGTTGTGATTCAGAAGAGTTCCTGAAATGGCACTGTGGTCCTGTTCTTTCACCAGCTCCACATAATTAATTTTCTGGTTCCACAGGTCGCATTGATCTTCATGTGTCACAACCACAGACCTCAGCTGATCACTTCCTGGCTTGTGCATTATCATCAACAGGATTGCAGTTTTGCAATGGGATCTTAATTTCTCAATCCTGTTGATGTGAGAGCCAAAATCTATGCTGTTTGTTATGTTAACTCTACAAGGCCAATAAAAAAGTTTAAATAAAGTGTAAATAAATGAATAAATACAGATAAGAGAATGGATGTGTCTTATTTCTAGTTCTTTTACTAAAACTGTAATGTTTTGAATGACTAGTGTGCCTGAAGCAGAAAATGCTCTGTTTGCTCAACAGTGTCTCCTAAAAGTTGCTACCAGCTGCTGCTATTAGAGATGGAAACACCTTCTAACCCTATAGAAAAATACTGTGTCTGCTGTTGGCATGCAGCATCTCAAGAGAAGAATATGAAATGTTTGCTTTAGCTGCATGTAGTAAAGCAGCTGGATGGCTCTGTCCAGCAAAACTGTCTTCTTGGAAAAAGGAGGCAGCTTGTTGCTTCTTGTTGCTTCTTGTTGCTTCTGCAGATGAGTTTTATGGAGCTGACCCACTGGTGCTTTTTAGAGCCTTTTATGGAAATGATGATACCTGTGGAAGGAGGGGAAGCAGCTCATCGTGTGCTGAGTTGTGTTTGCTGAACTGTGCCGTCACGTGATCAAAAACCCTTTCAAAAGTTGGTGTGACTTCTCGGGGGAAAAAAATGCGAGGGATCTTTTCTGTTGAACCTTGAGTGGTAGGAGGTTGTTCTGCTTTTAGAAGTTATGTTGCTGCTGTAACATGGGAGCTCAGATGAGTGACCCACGGGCCCAGTGTCAAGGAGGTGTGACCCGAACTGGGGTGCTGCATGGCAGGGGAGTGTTGGTGCTCCCTCAGATCCCCAGACTGACTGAGACTCCTTAAGAACTCAGTGCAGGACTCACCCGCCCATACTGAAACTGCTGCCTTACATCTCTTGTTCACTTGAGGCTGTCCAGTGTGTAGAATGGACTTTGTGTTCTATGTGTATGGTGACTCCATAGAGGCTTGTGAGAAGTGTGCACACTGGTGCACTGGCAGAAGATGAACAGTGCAGTTCCAGTGGCCTGCTGGCTGGCTTTACTGCTTTTTTTATCTGGTTGCATTTTGTCGGGCTTCTTGTTTGTTTTGTGGGTGGGTTTTTTTTGTTTTGTTTTGTTTGTTTGCTTGGTTTTTTTTGCAAGGTTGGTAGTTATAAAATGAATTATTTCAGGATAAACATATCCTGAATTATTTCAGGATAAACAAACAGCTTTGTTTGCAACATCAGTGTTTTTTGTTAAGATCTGTTTTGTTTCATAAGAAACTGTGTTGTGTCTTCCGGGTTGTCCCAAAGCCTGTTAGAGGATCTACAGACCTCAGCCTGTAAAATGCTTCTGTTTTCCTGTGTTTTGTACTTTTCCCCACCATGTTTTCAGCTTAGCAGGAAAACTGACTTTTGTGAAGTGGTGCACCATGTGGAGGCGTGAGGCCTCACACTGGAGTCTTTTTCCTCCTTAAGTATCCTGAGAACCTGCTGGGTGATACAGTACAGCTGATTTGGCTCTGCTCCTGGACTACTTCACAATTCCAGGAAGAAGTTTTACAGGAATGCTGATCTTATATAAAGCACATGGCTAATTATGAAGGAATCATTTTAGATTGGAATCTCACAGGAACATACTATAATTATCATTTAGATCTAAATTAACCCAAGCAGTCTTTTCTCAAGTTATAATGTTCTGTTTGTGAATGCTTTTCCTCCACTTGGCATTCAGCCCCAGTAATGCAGCAATACTGTGTAAAATGTGTAACAAATGACATTGCTTCTTTAAGAGCCTGGCTCCCCAAAAGTGGTAACTTCTAATGGAAGAGGAAAGGGATGATGAGAAAGAACCTACTCAGCACTGTTAAGGCAGTGTAACTCATGAGTTTGGAAATACGGGGTTTTCTTCTAAACAGACCTTTGTGCTTTTTGGTGATCCTTAGCTATATTTTAAACTCTTTATGTAACTCTTTATTTTAGAGTTTCCCAAAACCATGACTTGTGACTTTTCAAATGCTTGCAGATCACTGAGTAAAACATATTTACAGAAGATACTGACAAAGCATCTTAAAAGTGTGTCTGTTTAATTTTAGGACAAGGAAACCTGCATGGGTGTCAACAATCAAAGTTACATATGTGAAACGGGCCACTGTTGTGGACAATCCCAGTGTTGCAACTACTACTATGAACTCTGGTGTAAGTCCTTCCATTTTGTATGGCTTCCCTTCCTAATCTGCATGGCTCTCATACCATACTACAGGTCTGGGTTGTGGGGTTTTGTATCCAGCCTTTGTTCTGTATTGTCATTGCATTTCATTGCAACACAACCTAGAGTTGACCTGGAGGCAGGGGAAATAGGGTTATTGCAGTGGGCATTGCCTGCTTTTTTGAGGAGTGTTGGGTCATCTTGCCACATTCACAACTGGAGATTTCTTGTTTCGTCTTCTTAGTGATTTTAAAGTAACATTGTATGTGAGTGAGGAAACCACACTTGAGGGAGAAATGCCAATATGCACAACACAGTAGAGTTTGACACACTCAGCAGAGAATTAATTTGATATCTTTCATGTTATTGTTTTAGGTTTTTGTGAGAGCAACAGTTTAAATCTGGTCTATCTTTCTAAAGCTGTCCTTTCAAGGAAGGGGGCCAGGATACTGTTTCTCTTCAGGACGCATTGTATTTGGAGCACAGCTCCTTGGGTGAAGAGAGTGCTGGGAAAATCTTGTGGGCTGACAGCAACTGAATGATGTGGGCTGTGGGGAACACAGACTGCCCATTGCAACTCCTCTTAGCTCCTCTTTCCCAAAATCTGGGATTTAAAACTACCCATGTTTCTAGTGAGTGGTTGACTGACTATACCTGCTAGGTTCCTTTAGATGGCCACAGGCAGGTCAAAGCAGGTCAGCAAAACTCTAATAAAGATATAGGGAAAATGGGAAGCTGAAAGGATAGGAGAGTAAGAAATATGTAACTTTAAAGGCAAACTGGTCATACTGGTCTGATAGTGTCTGCCTTTCTGAAGGAGGAGCATAAAGGGTTGAACATTGTTGACATGCAGTTGTACTTCTGGGAGCCTAGGTTAAGAAGGCATCCCTGCTCCCAAAATTTGGAAATGTGGAACTCTGAACATTGTACTCTCATGTTAGAGACTGGAGATACTTTCTTACCACGCCCAACAGTATCTTGTAGCTTTTATGCAACTGTGCTTGTTATCTAGTTAATCCCTCTGCTGTGCCCAGTTTTACTTTCTCAAAGTAACCTGTGAATGGATATGTAGTATACATACAAAGACTGTCAACCTGGATCCAAGGACAGGAATAGCTGACATTTCATCCTTTGTCTAAAAACTCTTTTACTTTGCAAATTATCCAGTGAAGCATGGAGGATGTAGTTGTAAACTGCACAGGACTCTAATAATTTCCCTCAAGAGACACAGTGCATCAGACTGTAGTGGCTGGCTATGGCAATACCGTTGGCAGGATTTGAATACATTGCAGACCTTTCATGGCAGCTTTATTTTCAGAAATCTCCAGACAGTTCAAGAAATATTTCAGGACCAGGGGAGCAGCTCCAGGGACCCTAACAGGCTAAGAAACATGGCTGCCCTGGACTGCCTGGTTCAGCTCAGCGGTCAGCAGCATGGGCAGCACAGATGGCTGGAATTTGTTTGGATTATATGTGGATGCATGGACAGAGCAGAGTGGGGAAGGTCAGACACGGTTTTGGATTTGTGTGGGTGGGAATGCAGAGGAAGGTGCACGTGTGCAAGGGCTTACAGACTGTGGCAAGCAGGATCTAAATTGAGCAACAGCATGGAGTACAGCAGCACACTGGAGCTTGCTGCATGGTTGCCATGTTTCTCCCATGGGCATCTTTAAAGAGAGACTTGATTGGACTGCAGTTGAGTCTGAACAATAGCCCCGTCATTTTGGTGGAATGGTTTTACTTGAACTATCTTCGTGCTCTCAGTATGACACAGTCTTTGGTCCTTGGCAGTGCCTGGCTGCATCATAAAAGTTCTTGGAAGATAAACCTAGGTTTTGTTAGAAGGAAGCAAAGTATTTCAGGCTTCTTTCTAGGGCAGGCACACAGATCACACTGAGACCATGGAAAACATACTAGTGGCACACACTGCTGGATGGGTCCTCAGGAGGAGTGGGCATGTGTACTGAGGTGCACATTCCTTCTGCGTTGCAGAGACCACCATGTACCACACTGAAATGAGAGAATAATGCAAATATGAGACCCGTTCTTCTCTGCTTTCTGAAAATTCAGGCAAACACTAAACATTGATTTTAAATTGGTTAATGTGTTTCAAAGCTTGGTGAGCCATTATGAGTTGTAGAAAAATGTTTGTGGGGTGGGGGGAGGAGACACAGGGGGAACTTGCCCTTTAAGTGATAATTCATTAGAATATGAATTATGAGTTTGCAACCACAGCTGCAGAATTTATCTGCTGCTTCAGGAGTTGTTGAGGATCTTTGGTAGGTATGTGTGGTGGGGCAGTCTTAAGACCTTCAAGGTGAATAGCAGTGATTATATGTAAATAGTCTTAATATGAGCAGTGAATTGATGGTGTGGAAAGCAACAGTTTTACATGCTTGGGAATAGATCAGCTTTTTAAAAGTTAATAATAACTTTTGGTTAATGAACAGTTAGCAGCACCTTTTAAGTTTGACTTCATGATTGTTTTCAGTTTTGATTTTAACCAGTGTATGCATGTACTGAAGTACCTTTTGAGAAGTTTCTACTCCTCTTGGCCTTCTCAGATAACCAGTGCTTTTGCCTGAAAACAGACCTTCTTGCTACTTCTGTAAAATTAAATCCTGGATTTATTTACCACCACAGTTTTGTGGGGAGAAGAAACAGAGGAGGGTGGCATTTGGAATGGAAAAGAAAACTAGTCTGTCTTTGATGGATGTGCCTTCTGAAATGTGATCCTATCTTGTGGCCTCTTGGAGTTTTTCCTCTGAAAAGGACTTTTTTCCCCATTTAAGAATTTGAAAGCAGTTTGTCTTAAAAAATGGCTGATCTCAACATTTCTAAACAGCAAGTAAGGTTGAAGTAATTATATACCATTCCTTGAGGGCAGTGGAATAAGATGCAAAATCAAGGTATTATTTTGTTAAGGGGTGGAGTGAAGGAACGGAGAACATGATATGCCAAGCAGGTGGACAGCCTGTGTTTAAAATTAGATAACAGCCTGGTTCAGATTCCACACCCATCTCTTATTTAAGAAAAAAAAAAAAAAAGAAAAAAGAAAAAAAAAGGTGCCACGTTGTCAAATAATAAAACTATATCCAGATTTATATATATGTCCAATAGCTATAAAAAGTCTTATTAGTTCTTTGCTCAAGCTTGGTAAATGGTAACATGGGGGAAAACAGTGCAGTATGTCTTCTAATTTTTTTGAATACAATAATAAAAACTAAAAGGGAAGAAGTAAGAAGCGGCTTTACTGTTGCATTTCCTCACATAGGTAAGGGTGTTTGGATGGTGATTGGGCTGGTTCAACCTCTTTGGGCTCTCCAGAGAACTCATGGTCCCCAAGGGGCAGATTGTGGTCTTGAGAGACTGGCAGCAGCTGCTGGATTTTGCTTATTAGCAGGTTTTACTCAGGTCTGTTTTGATGTGATTGTGATTTGCTTGGAGTTTTCCAATGCTGGCCTTTGTCCAGGCCTGACAGGTGTCTTATTGCTTAATTGTTCCAAAATACCACTCTTGAAAATACAGGAGAGAAGGTAATCGTGGAAAGCAGCTCCTGTTTTTTTCAGTTTAAGAATTAAGGCTCAAGACATTCTGGAGTTCCCCAAGTTTAAGTGTATAATGTGGACTAGAAACCATATCCAGATATTCTGACACCCATTCTTGTGTTTCTTGCTCGTTGAGGACCAGCATGAAATTGGATGATTCTAGAGGCTCTGAACACACCAAAAAAACCTGCACAAAGTATTTTTTGTAGAGTGGTTGGAAGAACAGCACACTGTGCTTGAGGAATCATGGAGCGTGGAAACGGGCAGCTGGTCAGTGCATGCCAAAGATCTCAGTTGTAGGATTTCCAAGTTAGAGTTTAGCTGGTCTTGGGTCATTTCGATACTGTTCAGTAAACCAGCACTGGCTATGTGGCAGTGTTCAGATGTTGGATGTGCCTGTCTTGATTCATTTTGGCTACTGTAGCTGTGATACTGAGACACTCTATTTTTGAATGGGAAAACAAAAAAGATCTTGACTGTTTGGGCCCAAGTGGAAGGGTTGTACAGGAAAAAATGTTCTGTTTGCAGGCAGCACAGTTGATGTTTTTGCTGATTTTGAACATTTTGCTCATCTCTGCACGCTTCCCCTTGGAATCTCTAGACAGCTCTTTTCCCCAAAAAGTGTGCTGCCAAAAAATTTTGGCAATGATCCAGTTAGTTGCTAAAACTAAAACAACTGCTGTTCCATGTACATGTTCCAGGTCAGCTTTATAATGGGAATTCATTTCCAAGACTTTGCTGCAGTCTCCACAAACAACACATCAGTCCCATGTTTTTTTCCCCACCCCATGTTATGTTATCCTTCGGTATAACCAGTCCTTTTTCAGAGAGGGATTTGCCCTGTTCCTTGCCCTTCACCCAGCCTCCTAGATGGTCACACTTTGCTTTCTCTTTCCTAGATGTATCAAAATTCACCTTTGGCTGCTGTTGCTGCTCAGCTGGTGTCTCAGCAATAACCCTCCCATGTCAAAGCCTAGTTGAAAGTACAGGGCAAACAAAACAGATGTTATAACCATGCAGGAACTCAAGAGAAATAGGGTCACCAGAGGAGTTATTTCTCGATTCCTTGTAATTTTTGTAGCCTAATCCAGACAGCAAAATAATCTTGAACTTATTTTGGTGTGGCTCGGTAAAATTCACAATTCCAAAGGAGAAGGCAGGCTGACTGTGCAGATACTGCCTTTGCCCTGTGTGACTTGCTCCCACCTGCTCTGTGTCAAACAGAAGGAAAAGCAGGAGAGCTTGCTGGTGCTGTTTCACCTTCTGTACCTCCAAACCAACTCCTCATCTGATATCCAGATCTGTTGATGGTGCAGACCATTCTCCCAAGTCTTGATCCCAGATGTTTTGGACATTGTCTCCGCTGAATGTTCCCCTCTGATCTCTATTAGACCACTGTTCAACATGCGTTTTGCCAACATAGATGTCTTGGTGAGGGGTAAGTCATCTGGAATTGACTGAACTTACAAATACCTCTGCTAGAACAAGGGAGCAAGTGCTCTTCAAAGACTCCCTCCACAGGAGAGAGGCATATAAACAATATATGCAGATTTACGGCCTCAGATTGATTCTCACTGCAAGGTTAAGCAAAGGATTTTTCTGAAACCAGTCTTTTTTTTCATCTTATCTCATGGCGGAGGGTGTAACCTTGTATATTGGACGCTTATCTGAGAACTGTAAGGCAGCTGCAGCTAATGTCCATCTCCTTTGAGTTACCAGTCTGGGAAACAGCAAGGCAGGAATCCGAGCCGTTTTCTTCAGCTTTTTTCTTTTGCCATTGTACTCTACAAATATTCAGTAACTTCTTCCTGCAGTGTGGTCAGGCTGGGGCTGCAGTTCCACTGAATTAAACTGACATAAAACTGTCACTGAAAGTCTTTGTCTTGTTACTGTTATGTTTAGCAGATGAGTTTCAACCTGTTCTGGTTCCCTCAAACCAGTTCAAGCCACAGTTGCACATAACTTTGTGCTGGCCCAAGAAGGGGTGGAGAAGGCAGCAGGAGATGACCATATCATTCAGCAGTTACTCTTTTTCCTTTTTAAAATGTTCATAGGCTTATGGCCATCTAATATTCTTCAGCAGCAGTGGTGACTTACCCAGACTCATGTCTGAAGTGACAGGAGACAGTGAGCTCTCTATGCCAAAGACACTGTTAAACCCAAGTGCACCCAGGTTGAGGTACCAATTAAATCTCTCCTATCTTTGATGATGGCATTGGCACTGTGAAAGGCATTTTTTTTCCCAGCCATGGCTGACAGTGAGGCCACCATTTGAGACATTGTCTTTTAGTCAATGAAATTGTCCCACTTCTCCTTCTGTGCAGAACCAGCTCTCATGGAGCCAAAGCTATTACCCAGATGCTTGTTAGACAGACACAAAAACACTTTGCAGTATGTTTTGGCTTGCTTTTGGGGGACTTCTGCCAAGAGAGCGATGGCATTTGCCCAAGTTTACCATGAACTTGAGGGCAGATTTCTCTGTTCCTACCCTTGAAACACTCCAGAAAATGTTTTCTATTTTGCACAGGATAAAAAGACTTTCCCTCAGTGGGAATGCTGATGGCAACATATCAGGCAGCAAATACAGTACAGCATCAGACTGAACATTGCTCCCCACATTTTTATGAGGAGGGAATGCTCTGGGATTTTCTTATTCTTAAATTTTTTTAGTCTTAATTATTCTTAGGTTTGAGCAAAACTATGATCAGTGTCCCAGAAAGATTTTTCTTGAAGATGTAAGCCTGGCATGTTCTTTCACAGCTGGTAGAAAATATCTCTATGTGGTGTGTGACCATGTGAGTGGACTCCCTTTCCTAAGCACACTGTACACATAGCAGCCTTCTCTTCCTTTGAGGTTTCCTCTGCTTGCAAGAGATGCCTTTCCTGGGAGCTAATTCTGTTCTTGGGTCTTTCTGCTGCCTCCCTTCTGACTCTCTGAGCATGGTGTACAGCTCTAAGTCTGTCCGATAATAGGTAAGAGGTTGGTACTTTGGGTTTGTTGGGTTTTTTTTATTTGTTATGAAAGCTTTTGATGCTCTGGCAGCAAAATCTGTTGCCAAAAACCAGCCTCTTGACCGTGTTTGATTCACCCTTTGTTTGCAACATTATCCACCCATTGGTATTAGCAGTCAATTTGACAGAAAATATTGCCTTGTTTCTCAGGACTTAGCCTTTTTTGGACTGGAGAATGTTTCAGCTTCTGACTCTTCCATAAACTAAGAGCAAGCCTGAAATTACCTTCAAGTCTGATGATCCGCTGGTGCAGTGTTAGCTCCAAACTGGTGCATCGCTTCTGTCGAAGCTGTCTGTCGTGGTTGTTTTCCCAAAGACCCTGTGTTTACTCTCTGCCTGTCACATTGCCCTCAGGTTCCCGTGAGCTTTTGTTCCCGGCTGTCGCCACCAGGTTGGCAGTGGGAAATAATCTCTCTCCAATCAGACATTTAATGGCAAACATGGCTCAAGATGCCCAGTGTCTCCCAGCCTTTCTCCTTTTGTGGTGACTGCATCAATAGCACAATGCATCTGAAAACCAGCTTGTGTCCATTTGAGAAGGTGATGTATGCTGAAGAGCACAGGGAAAGCTTTCTGAGGACAGTGAAGGGCAACGAGAAGCCCAGTTTTACTTGACTTTTAGAGGCCTTTTAATATTGGGCTTCCATTGCCTTTGCACATCTTGTCTGTTTTCATCAGGCGGCAGAGCCGGCACCAGCTTTAGCTGAGGCGCTATTAGTGTCTTCCCGCTGCTGTGCTCGGATTGGCGCTTCCTGCCCTGGTACTCTGGTCTCGGCTGAACTGAAATTCCCCTTCTTCCCCTCCTGCCAAATAAGGCACTGGTTGCACGGCCCAGTGGTCTGGTCTGCTCAGCTCACCTCACTGCTGCTGGTTTGAAGCCAAGCATCACCAGGTGTACAAATGCACATTTCAGCCCTGGACTCTTTGCCATTTGCCCCATACTTTTAGACATAATATTTACAATTGCGCTTGGCCTTGCACGTATAGCTTTGTTCCAAATAAATGACTACGCTATATATTTGCTAGGCTTTTACAGTTTTTCTGTTCTGCTGCCAAAATTGCAGCTGTGCCCAAACTGCTGGCTAGGGCATGTTGTAGAGCCTTTTAAGGAGGCCCTGTACTTGCAGCTCTGTGCCGGGCTTGAGACCAGAGCTGTGCCCAGTCCTCCTCTCAGCACTGGCACCCCTGCTCAAGTGACAGACAAGGAAGGCATCTGGCATGTGCTTCAGCACCCAGGGGTGTCCCATTTATTGCTTCCCATGTGCTGGGGGCCTTTCAGCACTGGGGTGCAGATGTGCTGTTGGGTGGGGGCAGAGCCAGTAGAGAGGATGCCAGAAGCCAGGCCAGCAAATGACTGTGGTGGGCGCATGCTGCTGACCTCCTCTGATCATCCAGGCAAGTCCTTGGACTTGTGCTGAGTCAGCAGTTAATGAAACCAGGCAATAACATGGTATTTGTGGGTTCTTTTTCAGGAAATTCCTGTGAAAAACAGTGGATCTCCTCCACTGAGGTTGCAGTCCTGTGCAGACCCTTTGCACAAGAATGGAGGTGTTGTTCCTAGCACCCTGGCCAGATTGCAAACCAGTAAATTATGGTCTATTTACTTAAAATGCCACCTGTGGTTTCAGTAGAATCCAACATTAATTTATTATCCTAAACTGTTATATGTTGCTAGTGCCTGTTGTTTACAGAGTTGACGCATGTCTTCCCAGGAATGGCTGAGCTTACTTTGACCCCTGCTTTGAGCTCGTGCATTTGGCTTATCTGCAAAGCACTTTGGGATTTATTTGGAATGGTTAAAGAAGTTTTCTAAAGAAATACTTTTTTAATCTTCTGGATGCAGGCTTGGGTGGGAGCAGTTATTCCCTGCAGAAAATTCGGCTGCCACAGCTGAGATTGCTTAACAGTGGCAGTTCTCCAGGACATCTTAACTAACAAAGTGCTGCTTGCTACCATTGAATCTAGAGTCATTGGGGAAAGACGTGATCAAATGTGTTAAAAAGCATCTGTTTTCAGAACTGTAGCTAAAATCCCTGTATAGCTGGGTGTAATTTTCCATTGTTTTTGAATGCATGATCACAGACAGCCCTTCAAAAATAAGGAGTGTTTGGAAGCTGAACTGCAGGGCTGCTTCAGCACATGGTGGTGTACTGTGCCAGTGACCTGGTTCTGATGAACATGTTTGTGCTTCCTTAGCAAGCAAGATCCAAGGGATCTTCTCTTAGCAAGATATAATGTACTGATGGGAGTCTTCAGACTGCAAGATGTTGTGTATCGGGTTTGCGTGGCAAGGCTTTGGTAGTGGGGGTGGCTCCAGGAGTCGTTGCAACTGCTTGTCTTGGGAAGAAAAAGTGGACTAGACCAATCCCTTTAGTTTATATCAAAAGGCTTTTTTAGAAGCAGGAAGGTGTTTGGAGGGCAGTGGATGCTTTCTCAGCTCAGCTTGAAGGAACTTTGTACTTTGCTTCCTTGGAGCAAAGATCACACACAGTTTTTCCTCTGTGTCACAGCTGAGCAGGCTGGCTAGAACTGCCTAGGAACCTAGATTTCCAGACAAGCAAATAAAAATGGAGCATGTAACACCTTAATTTGATAGCAGGTTTTGTAAGTTGGGTATAATGTGGAATGCAGTCCATTAGGGATATAATTTGTGCAGTGCAAGAGAGAGATTCTGGTTTGCAGTGCTAGAATACATGAAGAATTTGGTTTACAACACAGGGAGGTGAAAGTCCCTGCTCAGAATGCTCAAGAGGCATGATACAGCATATCCAGTTCACCTACAAATAGCCCCTTGTGGGGCTCTGAGATCGGTGATACGGGTCGATTGTACTTTGTCCTGAGCCAGAGCAATGCTCTTCTCATTCTTCAAATTCCTAAACTGTTCACCTTTCCCCACCCAGCTCTTAGCAGAGAAAACATCTCTAACTCAGCAGGGGATGCTGAAAACATCAAGGTGTTGTAAAGGTGGGACTAGAGGTTTTTACTGGAGAGAAAAAAAAAAGCAGTTTGATCTCACAGGGAAGAATGGCCATGCTAAAAATGAGTTGCAGCACTGGGAGTCTTCATTCTGGCTGTTTGGGGATACATGAGGAGTGGGAGATGTCTTGCCAAAAGAAAAACAGTGGTCTGAACTCTGCTGGGGAGTGGTTGCCAGGCCTGCTTGTTTCTAAATGGGGAACTCTCCTGGTACCCTGAACTATAACAACTGAGCTTAGAAAAGATAGTGATGACAGACACCTCTGAGGCAGGTAGAGATGTGGGCTGTAGTTTCAGGAGACAAAAGCTTCATCTGGAGTGAATGTTGTAGCTCTCTGAGATGTGTCTCAGGAACATTTTTCCAGTGCATGCAAGTGTGAAGGGGGATTTGGAGAAAAGGGGAGAAAAGTTGGAGGGAGTGGAGGAAAATTGGGAAGTGCTCTTTTAAAATTCCCTTTTAAGGAGCAGTATACGTAGGGCAGGACAGGAAAGCAGCCATGACCACAAACAGAGCAGAAGTCAGGCTTCTGGAGGGCTCAGGGTGGGGGGCTAGTTTAATTTAATTTTGGATAATTTAGGACATTGAATAAAAAAGAAGTTTTAAAAATATTTTGAGACATTTATGTAAAAAGAGTATGTTTTTGTTAAACATAACAATGAAGCATTTGGGCTGGAAATTAAAGAGCAGTGCAAACAAAAGCAAAACATAGTGCTTAGGGTTTTTCTCTTCTTCTGTGGTCAATCTGCAGAGTGTCTTTTGTGTCTTGATTGTTACTTTCAAACCAAAGAGGCTGTGAGAGACAAGTTCAATGCTATTCACAGCTCTGCTCATGTTTTTTGCTAGAAGAAATTATATCCAGAGTGTGGGAGCAGTTCAGGGGGGGAGCTTAGTTCTGTCTCCATATTTTATTTTCCTCCAGAGCCATACCTATTGAACATATTCCACATTGTACCAACTGTGTAGAGTTACCTGATTCTGTCATGGCTGACAGAGCAGCAGTCACCCACACAAGAGGGTCAGTGTCAAAGCCTCCTTGTGCAACACTGCATTTAGAGCAGTGTGGAGTTCAGATCCAGGCTTTCTGATTATTTTCTCCATCACCTTCATGGTGTTTCCTGGGTTTGAATGTGGCTCTCACACTGTAGCTAACACTTATTCTCCCCTGCTGCAGGGTTTTGGCTGGTGTGGACCATCATCATCATCCTCAGCTGCTGTTGTGTTTGCCATCACCGACGCACCAAACATCGTCTTCAGGCCCAGCAGCGGCAACATGAGATCAACCTGATTGCTTACAGGGAAGCCCATAACTATTCAGCCCTGCCGTTCTATTTCCGTACGTATCTCACCCTGGTTTTCCTGGAGAAGGTGGGGAGCAGGGCAGCAGTGAGTTTCCTGCATTAGGTGGAAGCTGGGAGCAGTGGCTGATCTCCACAAGGGCTGGTGGGAAGCATTGCTGCCTACCCTTGGCTTCTGGAGAGGAGGTAGTGTATTACAGCTGCTGGATGCATCTGGAGCTTAACCACACCAGTTACCTTCCCACACTCAGTTCAGTCATCTCTCTGAGTGCAGTGATTCCCTGTGTGTTTTTCTGGGAAGACTACCTCATTCAGGACTTTATGGATGCTCTTTCTTTCCACCCTGCACTTGCTGCTGGTGGGACTGAAAAGTGGGAAGTGCCTTCATGAAATTTGGTCACACAGAGCTGGGTGGAAGTGGTGCCTCAACAGGGACTGTGCTGGTTCCCACCCTGTGCTGTGGTTCCCTGACCACACTGCTGGTGAGCAGCCCTAGGACATTGCACAAAGGAGCTGTTGCCCTGGCTCAGGAAGGTACAGTTGCTTTGTGCTCTCCTTTGTGCCCTGCTACACTGGGCTAGAAGAGCAAGTCTCAGCCTTTAGACTGGAGGTACCACAACTGAGTCTCCTGTAATGGACTGTTGAATTGCACGTATGAAATTGCTTTACTCATTAAACTCTTGCAGCTACCTCAGAAATAATCTCCAGAAGCCTTTTCCTCCCTAGCCCCAGGACAATGCAATTACACAGAGAAAACTGCAGAGCTGTCTTTAAATGTATCCAGTATTTAAGTCCATTCTGTCTATACAGACTATTTTATTGCCTTTTAAGAAACAAACAAAATCTTCCGTAGATTTGAGGAGCTGTAAATAAAATAATCCAAACTCCCTTGCCAGTACTGCCAATTTATTCTGACTGCACCAGAAAAATTGAATCCAACCGTAGAACGACCAAAAACCAGGATTTGAAATTCCTTGTGACTGCTCATGTCTCTTCATATTTGCACAAAGCTTTGTGGGATTAAATCTTTGGTCTCAAAAGTGGAAACTCAGCAGAGTTGGAGAAGGCTGGCAAGTTCCCTCCTAGGTTGTTCCCTCCAGCCCACATAAACCATCCTTTGGTGGGGTTTACGGGTCTGTGTTGGGGTATAGGGTTGTGGAGGTTCATCTGGTAGCCTACAGCATAGGCTTGAAAGCCCGGAGATCAGGCTGCTGTTCTCAGCTGTGTCCGTCTCCTGTAATGGTGCCCTGCTGTGCCGTGACTGCTGCCTCTCTAGAACATGACATATCTCAAGCTTTGGCACCCCTTGGAAAGTCCATTGAGCTGGAAGGTAGCAGATGACAAATGACGTACTAACCTGTATTAATGACTTGTTTCTTGGGATAAGCCATTCATGAAGTAACTTCTCCTTGCCTCCAACTTCTAGGGTTTTTGCCAAATTATTTACTACCTCCCTATGAGGAAGTGGTGAACCGACCGCCGACCCCCCCGCCACCATACAGTGCCTTACATCAGCAGTGCGTCCCAGCAGGCAGCAGTAGCAGCACAATCCAAGACACACCAAGAGCCCTGCAGCCAGCCCAGAGCAGCTTGGCAGCACCCAGCGGCAATAACAGCGGTACCGACAGCACCAGCGCCCCCAGCCTCGGCGAGCCCGAGCCCTCCACCACCACGCTGCCCGAGCGGGCAGCTGCCAAAGTGCAAAGCGTCGAGCCCGGTGGTACCAGCACAGGAGCCGAGCTGGTGGAGAGGGCTGGTCCTGGTAAGGATACAGAGTGCAAGGAGGAACTGCTGAAAGGTTACAGCTCTGAGAGCCTGGAGCAGAGCAACGCCATTCCCGACACCAAGGACAAGACGCCGGGCAGGCAGCGCCGGTTCACCGGCGACTCAGGCATCGAGGTCTGCGTGTGCAACCGGGGACATCACGACGACGACCTCAAGGAGTTCAGTGGGCTCATCGACGATGCTCTGGATGGGCCCCTGGACTTCTGCGACAGCTGCAGCAGCCACCCCCACGGGGACGAGGAGGAAGGGCTTTTCAGTGCCACAGAAGAGCAGCACCGTGAACACAGCCACCACCACCTGCCCCGGCAGCCAGTGTGTGTACTCTTGAACACAATAAATGAGCAGGACTCGCCAAACTCTTGTACCAGTAACTCCCCCAGCTAAGGTGGCAGAGTGGAAGGGAAGATTGGGGGAAAAAAAAAAAAGAAATAAAAGTGGAATAAGACAATTAAAACTTTAACAGGAGGAAAAGGTGATACAAGCTCATTTTTTAGTTTTATTTTCCTTTCCCCCCTCCAATATAATTCGAGGACTAGTCCTCGAAGGCCTGGCTTGAGGGGGACGGGTCACTCTGGGTTTTGTTAATCGTGTCCGTCCTGCTCCGTGGGGCAGGGACTGATGTTTCTCAAGGAGACCTTCTAACAAATGGAATTTTCCCAATGGTGATTTTGGTGGTGGTTATTATGAGTTTGTTGGTTTTAGTTTTTGAAGCACTGCTTTATCTCGCAATCAGCAAAGCTCAGCAGATCTCACCCTGGGAGGATAAGGAATCACCGTAAGACTTTAACCTCCAGGTGTCTTCCCAGAAGCAAGCAGCTTCTGACAGTGCCGGCAGTCAGTAGCCCAAGAGTTCTGGTTTGATATAGTGCTCTTGAGGCATTGGGGATTTCTTTTCATGTAAGCTTATTTTTCTTTTTTTTTTTCTTTTTTTCTTTTTTTCTTTTTTTTTTTTTTGTGTGTGTGTGTGTTAAGTTTTCCTGAAGCTGTTGAATGCCTTGAACACATCAGCCCTGTAACCTCTGGTGCTTCAGTGTTTTAAGACAGCAGGTAGGAAATTTCCCACTTGAAGCTGGTGACTGAAGGACCAGTTTCTTCCAGAAGGATGTTAGTTTGAAAATAAAGGGTTTTCAGAAATTTGCCTTTATATGTGATTTTTAACAGCAAGTGTGTTCCTTCAATGCCTCCAAGAGCACAGTTAGAAGTAGAATCCAGGCAGCTGGGCTGCCTTTCAAGTACTGTGGTCTCCAAATGACCTTTTCCCAGTGTGCTGCAAAAGGGCTCAGCTTTATTTTTTTCCTTTTTTGCACCCCAAGAGCAGCACACCTGAGTTAAGATGACAAAAAAAGAACAGGGCTCTCTTTGGCCAGCGTGCCTTCAAGCTTCAGCGATGTGTGTTGAACAAATGGAGATGAGAGCTCCGTCTGTTGTGAAGGGATGACTTACCCTGTTGATGTGGAAGACCTGTGCAGTATTTTTTATTTTTTTTTAATCCAAAAATTTGGTGCGATTCTCATGTTGACCACTGAAAAGAAATTGAATGTCTGTTTTCTTTTTTTTGTTTTGTTTTTTTTTTTGTTCTTGTTGTTTGTTTTGGTTTTTTTTTATGGTGGCAACTGGCTGTATAATGTCTGTGAGTGTGTGTGTGTGTGTGTGTGACTGCAACCCATGCATGCGAGTCCTACTGGTAATATGAAAGCCTGCTGTAAGACTGCAAGAAAAATTTCTGTAGCTTTGCTTTAATAAACAGTAGAAATTTTGTTAGTAACAACTTGAAGGGGAAAAAAAAAAAAAAGCTGAAACTAACATTCCCTGAAGTGCTCCCGTGGGAGAGAGCACAGTTCAGATGTGTCTTGTTCTTGGGATTTCTCCCCACCCCTTTTATAATTATGGTCATCCAGATCATTACTGTTATGGGGGAAGAAAAAATGAAAACTGAACTCAGACATACTCAGATCTGATTGATTGAAAACCAAAATAAGTTTTAAATAAGGTGGAAACCAAAATACAATGCCTTTTCTGGTAACTTGCCTCTGTGTGTATCATTTTGTGAGTTAAAAACAAGATTTGTCTTTGGTTTGTGATTTTGTTGTGGTATTTTAGCTGGGTGGATGTAGCACTGTGCTGTGTATGGGTGACAGAGCAAGACAGGTGGTACTTATTTCAGTACTTTACCCACGCATTTGAGGAGAGCACTTTTGCCTTAAAAGGTCCATGAGACTCTCACTGTTGCCCCTCACAGCATTTCTCTTCCATCAGAACAGCTGATGCAGACAGCTCTTCATCTTACCTCTTAAGGTGCCCTTAAGAATGAAGGACTTTGTTTCAGGAGACCTCATTACTGGATGCCTGGAGTGTGAGTGGTAACAGGGAGGCTGAGTGTGTCCCAGAGCCAGGCTGGCTTGCTGTGGCCACCTGGGGACTGACTGGTGGCTTCCAGCTGCATTCACTGGACATCTGTATCTTTTGAGAAAAGAATTACCAATCCCCAGTGCCACCCCTAGGAATTCTGCACGAATTGGCCCCTGGCTTTGTTCCTTGCACCACAGAGGAAGCTGAAAAAAGCACATCAGTCCTTACGGAGGGGACGTTTACTGCTGTGAGTCCTGGGGGTGGCCCTGTGCCAGAGGGAGACACTCTGCCAACATTTTTGTTGACATAAAACAAAAATCTGAATGTTTGCTTTCCTGCCATCCACTAAGGGTGGGGGAACCCCCCACTCATCCTCTCAACATAGATGTGAGTACCAGTAGGCTGATCTGATGGTTCTAATCTTAAAAAGTCAGGAAAAAACCAGGTGTGCCTGTTCTATGAGTACTGGATGTTTTTCATGGTTTTAAAGAAGAAACAGGATACAAACTATGTCTCTTAAGCTCCTATGTGCTGGAGGAGGAAGAGGACTATCTGGCTCTCAGTGCTTCAGGCTTTCAGACCTGGACCAGGAGCAGCTGGTGTGAGGAGGAGGGTTGATATGGGGCAGGTGAGCTCACAGGAGACATCTCAGCTGGTGCCTCTGCAGGGGAGAAAACATGAGCAGGTAGAAGAGTCCCAAAAGCTCCAGTATGGGGTTGTAGAAAGGTGCTTGGTTCTCATGTGTATCCATCTGTGGAAAGGCAGCACTGCCCAACAGAGCTCTTCTCCAAATGCATGTTGTGTGAAATGCTGGAGATGGGAAGACACAGGTAAGTCTGCAACACTGGAGTACCAACAACCACCCATTTCCAACTCTTAAGGGGTGAGCAGTTTATGGGAGTCACGAACACACATTTTAAAACTGGGTTGCAAACAGGGCAGCACAATTGGGAGCAAATGAGTGTCGGTCCCCTGCTCCTTGTTTTTCTTTGTAACGTGCTTTAAGCATTGGTACCAATAATGCTTGAGGTCTGTGCTGGAGCCCATGGCGCTTCTTCCACAGCATGTTGGCATAGTGTTAGCTGAGGCATGGGAAGTTTCATGTAAATTTGAGGATGAATTTTGTCTCTATGAGGCTGATGGAGCTCTGGAACAGGCTGCCCAGGGGGTTGTGGAGTCTTCTCTCTGGAGATACTCCAACACCCGCCTGGACGTGTTCTGTGTGATCTGATCTAGGTGATCCTGCTCTGGCAGGGTGTTGGACTAGATAATCTTTTGAGGTCCCTTCCAGCCCCTGACATTCTGTGATTCTGTGTTCTCAGCCGCTGAAATCGGCTCTGAGGGCAAGGACCTGGAGGGCGGCCTGATGGCTTGGGGTGGTTCATCTGGGGACAGGCACCACAGAGCACTGTGCAGTGCGGACTCACTGAGAGTCTCCCAGGCACAACGGGTGTTCCTGGGCCCAGTGGGTACTGCAGCATCGACTTGGTGTTCCCCAGGGACTCTTTGGCTCTGACCAGGCAAATATCCCCTCTGGGAACTTCTGTGTGATTTTCCTGTGGCCTATTGTTGAGTGTTTGTACAATCCAGTGACTGGGTGTTGGCTGAAGATGGAGAATAAGGAGGAGGAGGTAATAATTTCTTGGTGCTTGCTGGCAGCCTGCTCTCAGAGCTTGTACCTGCCTAACACAAGGCTAAGGAAAGCTGAGGTGCAGTTAAGCTTCTGCCTTACATCAAAAACTTCCTGGGGCAGGAAACCTGAGCAAGCCTCTGGGACAAAAGGAAACTCAGCAGGCTCTGCTGAAAACATGAGGCTGTGCTGCTGGGTGGTGGGACCTTTGGGCTCCCAGGGTGTCTCTGCTCACTTGTGCGTCAGCACAAGAGCCTGGGCTGTATTCGCTTCCTGCCTTGCGCAGTCTGGGCTTTCACAGCCAAATATCCTCTTCTCCAAAGGCCCTGTCTGGATTTGTCCAGTGGTGACCCACTCCCAGCAGAGCTGGGCAGGCAGCTGGGACATGGTCTTGCTCCCATGAATAACCCCCTTTGCCTCTCCCAAATCCTGCTGCCACCTGGCCTTCACTCATTCTCCCTGTGCAACACATATTGGGTATTTCCTACCCTCATATATTTTTCTTATTTTGTTTGTATAGGAAAAGCCTGGACTGGGCTGGGAGCATCCCATAGAGGGCAGCGTGGGAAGACCAGGATGAATTACCTTTCTTTTCCAGAGCCGGTTCTCCTGTCCCTCGTAGCACAGCTCTGTTTTTATCAGATGGGACCAGTGCCGCTCGGGCCGGCACGTCTGTGGTGCACACGCTGCAGTCTCTGTGCCGGCCTAGGGGGGGTCACAGGCTGCCGGGTAGCTTCTTGATTTGTTTTTGGCCAGCGAACAGCTGCGTCCCGAGGTCTGTGCTTACTCAGCTTGCCTGGTGCCGTGCCCATTACAGACCCGGCAGGTATTTTAAGTGTTGTCCTCCCTTCCTGCCCTGGCCACAGTTCTCCAGCACAGGCTGGGGCTGTCTGGTGACTGGTGCCCAGTGCCCTTGGGTTGCATCTCAGCAAGCTGTACCTCAGGGTGCAGTGTGGGAACAGCTATGACTAGAAAAACTTTGTCCTTTCCACTGTTACTGATTCATCTCTCACAGATCCCCTCCACCACAGGGATCGGATGGAGCCACTGGTGCCTGACCTTCCTTAGTCATGCCCTTCAATGCCTGCTCCCTCCTGAACTGGTTCCCCTGGTGCAAAAATCCTGAGTGGCCCCAGAAGGAGGTCAGCAACTCAGTGCAACCCAAGCCTTTACAGCAGCAGAATTATTTCAGTGGCAAAAGCCTTTGCGTTCCCAATGTCTGCCCACACTCAGCCAGCCAAATTCTTGCGGCTGATGCAAAGGTTCCCCCTGGCTCTCCTATGGGCATGGCTGCCTCATCTCCCCCAGTTTTTAGGTTGCTGGGTTGCCCAGTGCCAGGTCTGAAAGAAACTAAAGGGCTCATCTGAGGTGGTGGATTTTCATGTTTTGGGGCTCAGGGGGACTCAATTTCTGCAGGGGGCTTAGACAGAAGGGAGGTGCTGCTGTGGGATAGATCTGGCACTGCCCTACAGCCAGCAGTCCAGTGAAGCTGTCACATAGGGTCAGGGTGTTAGGTGCAGCAGCACAGCTCTGGAGCAGCTGTCAGGACACAAATACCAGCCGGGTGATTCAGCAGCGCCTCTCCCAGGGCAACCCTGCCAGCGGCTGTTTACCACACCTCACAAGGTGCTGGGCAGCTGGCGCTGGGAGCTGAACCTCCCGTGGGCAGCATCTCCAGTCGGCAGGCTGGGGCAGGGGCAAGATGCCTCACAACAGGGCCAGGCTCAGCATGATGGGGTTTGTGTCATGTGGCTGCTCTCCAGACCCAGGGACAGCACGCCAGCACTAACCCAGCTGGAGTGCAAGTTTTGTGCAAGGTGGAGGTGTTCTCCAGTTGAGAAACATCCCTGCTCACACAGTCCACATTTCTGCCTCAAGGTGTACGCACTGGCCTTGAGTGCTTGCTGGGCCTGCACCGCCTCGCTGTGAGCACCTTCTTTATGACAACATGTGCACCAGGTGCTGGCCCTGTGCTGCCTGGCAAGGAGAAAAATCCCTTCCTTTACCGAGGTAAAATGCAAGTGTCTTGGTACAGGGGTGGAATGGAGATGCCTGTTTAGTCAAGTTTTCCCCAAGCCCACTCTAAGCCCAGTCTCCTTTCACCCCCCCCAGCTTCAGCCTATGCTGGCAGAGGTGGAGGGATCAGAAACTCAGTGGCACCCCTGGTGTGATGGAATAGGGAAGGGGAGTGGGAATGAGTGTGGACCTCAGATTTTTTTAAGTCAGCAGAAACTCTGTGCAGCAGCAGTAAGGCTGGACTCCCTCTGCACTCCCCTCTGCGTTACTTTTGGTGGGTCAGCTGCACAAATCACTCCACACAGTGCCCTGAGTCAAGTGTGTGTACAGTGGTTTTTCTTCCAACTCCTCCCTACCACTCTGAGCTCCCCCTTGACTGGTCTGGAGGGAGAGAAGATGCTCCTCCTGGTGCTGTGCTGGGCTGCAAATGCATTGCTTTCATGGACCTTGGGCCAGGCCATGGGTTGATGAGAACAACTGGCATCAAATGCCAAGTTGTGAGGAGGCTGCATGAAAGGGAAGAGCTGGCAATTTGAAAGAAAATATACGCTTTGGCTCAGAGAGTAGAAAGTTTAGTGGTGGGGAGTTTTTATGTGAGTTTTCTTGCCCGCTAGGAAGAGAGAGAGCAAGGGGGAATAGAAAAGTGGGAAAAGTAGGCTGGTGCAGGGCTGGGAGTGTTGCACTGTGTTGAGGTTGTGCAGAGCTTTCCTTTCTGCCTCAGGTGCTTTGCCGCCAGGTTCCCTGAGCCAAAACTGTGTTGCTATTTAGTTAAACATTAAGAGGTCCAGTAATAGAGAACTAGAAACCTAATTGCATACTGCCCTCCATGGCATGGTGGTTTTCAGTGAAAGCAAACACAGCCCCTTGTGTTCCAGAAAGGCTTTGCTGCTCGAAGTGATGGCCATGATCCAGAGAGTCAGTGAGCCTCAGTGCTTGGAACACCATGCAGGCAGGAGGTGCCATGTTGCTGCATGGCAAATGTCAGCAGCCCTTGGCATCATGGTGCCCACATGCTGGGCTTGGGGAACCACAGCCAAGCTCAGCCTGTGGGGTCCAGGTACTTCTGGGTGCTCTGCAGTCTCCTTGATAAAGGGATGCCCTTGCTTTTGGCCAGAGGTGGGACTTCCTGGCTTCCCCAGGGTCACTCGTGGGCAGGATGGGGTCAGAGAGCCCCGCAGTCCTAAAGGGCACTCCTGTCCCATCTGGAAGGGGATGTGTGCGTGCATACAAGCATACGTGTGCACATAAGTACAATGTATATGTGTGTCAGCAGCCATGAGCACAGCCCCATGCTGTTGTGTGTGTGCACACCCGTAGTGTGTCTGTGTGTACATGGGCACCCTCCTGCACACACCCACACGTGTAAGCCAGGCACCCTCCTGCATGCACCCACACACACTGGCCCCAGTGCAAACTCGGGGAGAGGAAGGCGGTGGGAGTTAAAACTCCAGGAACGTCCCAGGTGGTTCCTTCTTTGTCCCAGAAAGGAGCAGGTGGAGGTTCAACAAGGAGGGTCATGCTGCCCTTGAGCAGAGCAAGGCAAGTCAGGGCGGGGGAAGCTCTCCTTGACACATGGTGGGCTCAGCTGCCGGTCCACATTTCATTTGTTCTCCCTGCTCCCAGCAGGGAAACTGAGTCAGGGGCCAGCCAGGGTCAGAGCCACCAGGCACAGCCTAGGTATCCCTAACTCCCAAACTGTCCACAATCCCTCCTTGACTGGCAAGGATGGACCCTTCTCTCCCCACCAACTGTGCAGGTGGACAGTCTCCATAGCTCATGGCTGTCTCCAGATCATGTCGTCCACCATCATTCCTAGGGAGCTGAAGGGGCTGTTCACGTTAGTAGCCCCACAGAAACACAGCCTCCCATCCCATCCCAGTGCTCACACAAAGTTGTGGGATAGTCTCAGGCACCCTCCCACCTCTGCATGCCCTCCATCACCTAACCAGAAAATAGCTGGAGCCATGATGTGTTGGTAACAGCTTTATCTGAACCACCCTGCATCCATGGGGCAGGCAGCCTGTGGTCCCATCCTAGCCCACCCCACCACTTCCTAGGATCCAGGGCTCATCCATTATGAGGCCACTCTCCAGGCATCCCGCAGCCTGGCCTTCACCTGAAACTTTTGCACCTGCAGCACAACACCAAACTTGCCTTCCAGTGAGGGCAGGGGCTGGTCCTGGGGGCACTCAAGTGTGAATCTCTGCAGCACCCAGGCCAGGAAGAGGAAGAGCTCCATCTTGGCCAGGACTTCACCCAGACAAACACGGATCCCAGCACCAAAGGGCAGGTAGCTGGGGGAGGGTGAGTGGATGTGCTGGCCCTGCTCATCCAGGAAGCGGCCTGCAAGGGGAATGGGCACCATTGGCATCAGCCCAGATCAGTCCTTTCTGCCTGAGACCTACTCAAGTTCATCACATGTGTGACTCTCCCATGAGCTGCAAGAGCAGAGATTATGTGAATGCCCCAGCTGGGTCAGAGGAGGATACAACCTCCTACCACCAGGCCTGCCTTGGGCTCAGCCTCTCCTGCTGCACTCACCCCATTGTCCCCTGCCCCCCAGGGAGGACAGGGAGCACCCAACCCACCAGGATTGAACTCCTCCGGCTTGTCCCACTCCTTCTCGTCATGGTGCACAGACCAGAGGTTGATGACGACCCTGGCACCCTTGGGGATGGAGTACTCCCCAATGCTGTAAGGTATGAAAGCGAGATGGTTGCTCCCTCCTGTGGTCTCTGCCCTCATCCTGACTACACCCCAGGGTGGGTCTCACCTGGTATTGGCAAGCGAGACGTGCGGGATGAGCAGGGGGGACACAGGCCGGATGCGCAACACTTCACTGATGGTGGCCTCCAGGTAGGGCAGCAGTGGGCGGTCACTGAGGTGAGGGTGACGTGCCAGGCCAATCTTCTGGTCCATCTCCTCCTGGATCTTCCTCTGAACCTGGGAGGGAAAACAAGCACTGGGAGCCCAGGAAGGGGGGTACCCTGTGCATAGGGGCTCCCCATGGCAGTGGGGTACACCCAGCATCACCAGCATATCTTGGTAGTGTGTGCTGGGCAGAAGTAAGATGCTCACAGCCTGATCCTGCTTATTTGCAAAGTCTGACATCCTCTTGGCACCCACCTTCCCCAAAGCCTCTCATGGGAGCTCCCTCCAGAGGGAGCCCAGGCCTCCCTGCTGCAGGATGCAGACCCTACCTCAGGGTAGTGGAGCAGGTACAGCACAGCCCACTTGAGCACTGTTGTTGTGGTCTCCACACCTGCCCCAAAGATGTCCCCCACAGTCATGAGGAGGTGGTCATCAGTCAGCTCCAGCTCTGGGGCCTGGGAGCTGTTGGTCTTGGCACTGAGCCTCACTTGCAGGAGGGCATCCATGAGGTCCCTCACAGTGTCCATGCAGAAGGCTTCCTGCCAGGGAACATGTGTGAGCTGAGTTGTCCTGGGCACAGTCCCCCCAAGCCCAGCTCTAGCACATCTGAGAATCTCCCTGTCCTGGCCCCACTGGCACCTTGTGTTCGGTGAACTTCTGCTGAAGCAGCTGGTCACGAACCTTGAGGCATCTCTTCAGCAGGGCCAGGTCCTTGTTGGGGAAGATCTAGGGAAGAAAACCCCCATTATAACAAGGTGCTCCAGCTCACCCCAGTCTCTTCAGGCTTTCAGGCAGTCACTCTGTACCCACCAGAGTGCTGGCTCTTGTGGGACACCTAACCCCAGGGAGCTCAGGTAGCCCCCTCCTGCAAGACACATGCTAGTTCCTTCTTCTTGTCTGAGAGAGAGGAACAGCTGTTCCCTGTGTCACAGCTTACCTGGAGCCAGGGGAAGATGTCCACCAAGCTCTCCTTGGCCACAGTGTCCACAATGCCCTGGCTGTATTCCAGCATGGCTTCGAACTCGGGGTCCCCACGCCGGTATGAGGAGTTGAAGCAAAGAGAGCAGACCACATTGGTGACAGCCCGTGTGAGCTCAGGGGCCATGTCCAAGGCCGTATCCTGCGCAGTACTGAGCGTCTCACACAGGGATGCAGCCTCCCGGCAGACTGGAGAGGTGGGTGAAGGGATGATGATGAAGGTGAGAAGGTGATAATGAATACTGGATACACAACAGGGAAGTCTCTATGTGAGGCTTGATGCTCCTTCTGGGTGGAGCAGAGAGCCCAGGGGGCTGGGAACTGGCTCATGCCTCAATTTCCTCAGCTATGAGGAAAGCCAAAGCTCAGTGTGGAAAATGCATGGGGAGGGGTGTCACTAAAGTACAGGGGATTAAAGGATTGGGACTGAGCCCCTGTGAGGCAAACTGGGGGGGATGCAATGGAGGTTGAGCTGTGTCAGTGAGTCTCCTCTTGGTTCTCAGCAAGTCAGAGTATAGAGAAAGGAAAAGTCCAGCCCAGATCAAGCACGGGAAGGAGACAGGCAAGAGGGAGCCTGGGGGCTGTTGGGAGTCACTTACTGATCCTCTCGAGGGTGAGTGAGCCCTCCCCGAACATGGAGAGGGCAGCGTGTACCAGCTTGCGCTGGAACTTCCAGAGGGGCCCGTAGCTGGCGAAGGCAATGTCCTTGCCCCCCCGGGACAGCAGGTCCGTGGTCACCTGTGGAAGAGACAGCCCCGGGGTAACGTGTTGCTGGACAGCCCTGCGGCAGCTGTGTGTTGGGGAGGAGGAATGCTGGGTGGGCGGATGATCATATATATCCCAGGGCTGATCCAGGGGGCTGGTGGTTAGCACTGGTAGGCAGAGCCTGGGACATTAACTTTGCTTCCCCCCACTCCCCCGAGGACTGATGGAGAGGTCTGGGGACACATGCCAGGGTTAGGAGGTGGAGTGCCCAGGAAACATAGAACTCAAAGGCAGCAAGCCTTGTGGTACATGAAGCCATGTCCCCACGTCTCACGATGCAGCCGGTCCCCAGGAAGACAAAGCACCCCCGGCATGGACGATGTGCTGGATTTGCCCTGAGCACCAGGGCAAGGAGAAGCTGCCCCTGCCGCCGCCTTGCTGCAGGCAGGATGGGGAGAGGAGTTGGACCCTGCCGGGTGCCAGTGCTTTTCTGGGGAGCATCCCCCCACCTCACCCCATGCTGTCATGAGATAGGTTCCCCCAAAACCTGCTGCGGACTCACGGTGCGGGGCCGTCCTGCGAAAGCCTTCCCCTTCTTTAGCAGCACCTCCCTGGCGTGCTGGTAGCTGTTGACCACCACGACGTAGTGGGAGCCCATCCAGAGTGCGTAGAGGCTGCCGTAGCGGCCCTGCAGGCGCCAGAGCCGCAGGTGGAGCTGCGGGTGCCCGGCCAGCTGCAACAAGCTGCCCACCAGCGGCAGGGCGGGCAGGCTCCGCGGGCGCCCCGAACCCACCATCGTGGCCTTCCCGGGGGTTGCGGGCCGGCGGGACAGCGCCCAGGTGCAGAGCACGGCCAGGGCCAGCAGCAGCGCAGCCAGCAGCGGCATGGTGGGTCTGGCTGAGGGGCCGCGGCCGCACGGGGGTCTTTATACTGGCTGCGGGGTCGTCGCCATGACCTCGGGGCCGGCTCGGTGCCTTATCGGGGATGGGAAGGGGGGGGACTGAGCGCTGGGCCCATGGCCAGCTCCGCAGCTGAGCACCGAGCAGGGAGCGAGGGCAGCGAGGTCATGGTCGCATCCCTGACTGTAGGGGAGCTGGATCCAGTGGGCTGCAGGCCAGGGGACGTCCAGGGAGGGATCCATCCTCGATCCCCTGGGCCTTGTGGCACGCAAGGAGAGGTGGAGGGGCAGCTAAGCCCTCGGGGTCTCCCCTGGGTGCCGTTATTGCAACTGGGTACTGGAGTGGCATTGGGGCCACTTCCCAGCCTAGGAGCCCTTTGACGTGCCTGGGAGGGGATGGACAGCACGGTGCTGGGACACTGGACAACACTAGGGAGCGCTAATCAGCCCTGCTCAGGACAGTGCAGGGCTGGGGAAGGACTGGGTATGTCGAGATGCTCGCATCAGCACTGGTGAGGATTGGGCAGCCCCGTGGAGTACTGGGCAAGCACGGGTCAGCACTGCTTTGGGCTGGGCTGCTTTGGAGTGTCCGTGCCCGGAGTGATGTCCGAGTTTGCGGTGTCCTGGACGATGCCATGGGGGGACCAAGAGCCCCGAGGTACAGGCCCCACGCAGAAGCAACTCCTCCGCGGTCTCCGCCCGCCGGGAGCTCTAAGCCTTTCCGCGTGTTCTGGCTCCCGGCGCTCGCCGTAGCGCGAGGGGGCGAAGCGGGGCGTGGGCTGGGTAAGATGGCGGCAGGGGGTGCGGCGGACGCCCAGGCGCGCTTCGGACACTCGGTGAAGGGGCTGCTGACTGAGAAGGTGACGAGCTGTGGCACCGACGTGATCGCCCTCACTAAGCAGGTGCTGAAGGGCTCCCGCAGTGCTGAGGTGAGCGGCGTGCACTGTCAGACGGTCGACTACAGGGCCCGGTATGCAGCGCGGCCACGAGGCCTGCGGGGAGGGAGGAGCCGGCGACGGCAAGCGGTAGGGCCAAGCCCGGTCCGGGCAGTGCTTGTCTGGGGCGGCGGCCAGGCGGGGCGGCCGGCCCGGGACCTGCGGCCCCGGCCGGGGATCTGAGGCCCAGCCGAGCCCGCCGAGCTCCGCCGGCTGATGAGCGGGGGCGCGGGGCAGGCTGGTAGCTGTAGTGCGGGGCAGGAAGGCGGACGGCAGCATCCTCGAGGCTGTGCAGGATCAGAGAACGGCGGGGCCCGGGCTGCGGGCATGGCTGTGCCGTCGGGCCCGGCGCTCCCGAGCTCCGGGTGCCTCTGACAGCGCTGGGGAGGTGGTGGGAGGAGGAAGGTAGAGTTTACCCCAGAGGGACAGGCTGGAGCAGCGCCTCGGGTTCTCCCTAAGCCCGCATACTCTAGGGGTGGGGGGGGGAGGGCACACCGCGGTGCTCCTCACAAGCCTTGCTTTGGGCCCCCCACAAGCCTTGCTCTGGGCCCCCCGGGCTGTCAGTCTTGTGTGAAGCTCTGCTGCGCAGCATCACAAGTGCCCTGGGAAATACAGAGCTGCTGCCTCTCAGTCAGGTCTGTGTATTTGTCTTTTAGCTCCTGGGTCAAGCTGCTAGAAACATGGTGATGCAAGAAGATGCCATCCTGCACTCAGAAGATGTAAGCTGAGTTTATCTGCTAGAGCAACAGTGGAGAGGAGGAGAAGGGGTTTAGAAGAACAGATATGCAGACGTGTTACTGGAGCCCTGAAATGTAACACATGAGTTCAGGCAGCAGAGCTGGTGGCCAGAATAATGTAGTGCTTTGTCGAACCCACGTGGCCTTGCAGTGTCCAGCAGGCTAAGGAAAGCTCAAGGGACCATATGTTGCAACAAAGCACTTATTGCCTGTGCCACTCATTGGGAAAGAAGAGGGGAATGTGTTGCTGCTGACAGATACCAGTGGGAGTGTTGTGGAAGCAGTGTAGTGGGACAGTGATGATTGTGCTGGAAGAACACCCCAGGACATTGGGACAACTTGCTCTGTGATTCTGCTGAACTGCTTCCATCAGACATTCATTCTTTTTCTTGTTCTCCACAGAGTTTAAGGAAAATGGCCATAATAACCACACATCTACAGTACCAGTAAGTAGGGGACACCATGTTCTCACTGGGCACCTGAGTAGATCCCTTAATCGCTTTCTATTCTCCTTAAAGACTTTGCATAAAACCCAGACAGAATGATCCCTCTTGCCTGGCTCCCCAAAACTGAGCAGACCCTTGAATTGGGATCTTCCAGCCCTCTCCAGCTCCACTGGTACAGCTCAGGCTGTTTTGGGGTGGGAGCTGAGATTTTTGCCTCATGCACTGTGTCTCCTGTGATAGTGTGTGATGCATCTAGGGATGAGGGGGAGAAGCCAGTGTCACAGCTCTCCTCTTGGGACTTAATCCAGAAACACACCAGAGTTTTGGCCTCCTGAGCCCTTGATTAAGTGCATTCTCTTCAACATAATACAAACTCTGTTGAGATTTTGTTTTTCTTATGCTCTTTTTGTCTTCTTACCTAGGCAAGAAGCAATTCAGAAGAAGTGAGTACTCAGCTGAAGGAATGCCAGGAGAACCTGTGGGACATGTGTGGGCATTGACGGAAAGGGAAAAGTGGTGGTCTAGGGTGGGGCAGAACAGAGTGAAAAGGTTTTTGCAGCTGCTTTGAAGCAGATGCTGGCTCTGTGGGATAGTGGTTCAGTATTGTGAAGCAGTGAGAATTTGCATGGCAGGATGACTGATACCAAACCTTCCATTTGTTAATTAACCTGATAGAGCTTGTGAGGTAGTTTGATAGGCGCTGAGGGTGGGATAGAGTCGAGCTGCCTGATTAAGGGTGCACAACATGAGGTTTGTGTTGTGGGGACACAGAGGTGGGTTGGGGAACCCCAAGGCTGCTTTTTGCTGTAGTGCCAGTACTAGAGCTGTTCTGATCCCTTGGGTACAGGCAGTACAGTGTAGTCTGGGGAGCAGATCTCACTGTGAACCTCTCCTTGCTTGGTCCCCAGTGTCGAGCAGTCGTCAAACCTACAGGACCAGCTGAGCCACTTGCTGAAATGAAGCTTTGTCAGCAGCATGAAAACATCTGGACTGGCACTGAGGGCAGTGAGGCATCCTTTCCCCTCCAGAGCCTGGGGTTCAGACCTGTGTCAAGGTGGTGCTGGATGTCAGCTGGGATAGGTGCAGAGTCGGTGTTTCTGGACACGGGGGCCCCTCCTACATGCCTCCAGCCACGTCTCAGCCCAGAACTCACCTGCTTGACAGAGCCTGATTGAAACAAACTTCCCTGAAACTTGACTCCCCCCAGTAGTTCCCATGTCCACTTACTTCCCGTGCAGTGTGAGGTGCTCAGCCCACGTCAGCACCTTTGGCAAGAAATGCATAAAACCAGTCTGTGGGTTTTATATACAGATGCCTTCAGTTTGGCACTGGTCTGTATTTAGACCAGTGAGTGCACAGGGTGCAGTTTATTTAGGGCTTGTTAATCAGTGGGAGCTGCAAGTGCCTGAGTGGGTGAGAGAGGTGCTTCAGTGTCGACTGAGGTGCCAGTCCCAAGGCAGAATCCTGAAAGTGGGAGTCTGGGCACACGTCTGTCACTGCCCCAAATGGACATGGTTTGGTCTTATTTTCCACTCTTGACAGACTTTGGAATGTCATCCACTTGCCAACCCATCTGTGCTTCCTTAGGCCTTCAACTGCATTCCTCATCCCAGGCTGCTGCTTCTGCTCTCCCTGAGCAGCCTTGGCTGTGGTGCGTGTGTTCCTGTCTGCTCAGGGAGTCAGAGCGCCCTGACTGGGCTGCTGTTCTTTCCCTGGGTATGAACAGCAGTATTATAGCCCAGACCTGAGTGACAGCAGGCCCAGGCTATAAATACCATCTTGTTTTTCTGAAGTCACTTATCTGGAGCACTTGGAGAGCACGGGAAGCACTTGTGTGCCCAAGTGTGCTTTTCATCAGCTGATAGGAAAGGGCAGGGCTGAGTTTGGGCATTGCCCTGCCACCTTCCGGCTGGAGCACTGCTGGTGAATGGCTCCTGTGCTGCAGAGCCTTCTGGAGTTCACCGTTCCCTCCAGTGCTGCTGCCTCTTTGGGCTTCACCAGGTGGCACCACAGCTCCTGTATCCCTGCAAAGGTGCCACTGTTAGCCTAGGGCCATAGTGGGTATTTTTACCGTGGAAGGGGTGCTGGTCCCCAGCTTTGCATGTGCACTTTGGGAATTACGGTTTTCTCTGAGCTGCTGGAGAATCTGTGACTCACTGGGAATAAAAGCTGCCCTGAACACCACCAAACCGCAGCAGAGTGTGTGCTGGATGTCATCACTGGTTGTCCCTATGCAGGTGGAGGACTGCTTGGGATGGTGGGCTCCTGCTTGGGATGGTGGGCTCCTGCCCGGCAGTGCTTCAGCTCCGGGACCTTCTTTGGAGATGTGTGTCCTTGCTGCAGGTGGTTCATCCCTTCCAAGGTCCCAGCTGCAGGGACCAGAGCACACCTGCGTGTTAAACTGGCCTCCCTGCCTTTCGAGCAAGCAGGGATGGGGCTGTGTTATGGGGTGGAAAGCTGCTGGCCAGAAGGCAAGCAGGGCAGTTCTGGGGGTGTGGGTGCAGGCAGAGACGAGGGTGTTGTAGGACTGTGAGTGATGGTAGCGTCACCCTCATCGGAGTAGGGCCAGCTCCTCTGTGCGCGGGGTCGCTGCCGGGCTGTTCTCGCGGTGTCTGGGCCAGGGTGCCGGGGGCGGTGCCGGGTGCCAGGGCGGAGCGAGGTCCAGGCACGGCAGCTGGAAGCAGTAAGGCGGCCTGTGGCCTCTGCTCCGGGGTCCTGGGTCCTCCCTAGGGACAACCCTTGGGGCTGAGGGCTCTATTCAGATCGTGGAGGAGTTGTTCTACGGGGAAGTTTTTGGGGGGCTTGTCTTTCCCTCGCAGCCGGGACTGGGGGTTTTGGGGGAAGGGAGATAGGTGTCCCCAGGAGCATCCCACTAGGCTGCAAGTTTTTGGAGTCTCCCTGGGCACTGCTGGTGTGAGAGTGGCAAAAACCGTTCCCGTGTTTGGGGGAAAAGAGGGGGTTCAAGGCCTTCTGGGGGGCCTGGCACAGCTCATCGCTGTGGTGTCAGGCACCGACCCCATGTTCCCATTGCAGTGTCAGCCCCCTGCGGAGAGCAGATCCACCGGGAAGTGCAGGTGAGGGGTGTGGGCGGGAGCTGGTGGGGGGAATGGGGCAGTTGGGCAGGGGGCCAAGCCCAGGCTGTGCTGCGGTGCCTGTTGTGCTCAGAGGACAAAGGTTGTTTCAGGGCCCAGATAAAAACGTTGGGCACAGTTGGCTGCTTCGCTTCTGTTTCCTAGAGGGATGGGGGTGCTGAACAGCCCTGCATTTCCCATTCCTTGCTCCCTATACCCCTCTTGCCTGAGGAAATGATGCCTGAAGCCTGCAAAATTGCTGCAAGTGGAAACTAAATCTACAACTGCACAAACATACCTATGTATTCAGGCAAGAGGAGCTGGGGAGGATGGGAATGAAGGGATGCTTGATGTTAGCCTAATTTTTAGCAGAATGCAAACAAAGAGTACCAGTGCTGAAGGACACCAGGGTGCATACAATCTGAGCACAGGCATGATCCCCATGGTTTGGTGCACGAGGAGCTCCTGGGGCACAACTTGCTGTCCTTCCTATCTCAGGATTACTATGGCAAAGAGCTGCAGAAGTCGGAGGACCTGAAGACCAATGCGTGCGTCACCTCGGCCAGGCACCTTCCCAAGGTGGTGAGAGAAGCTTTGGAGCGTGTCCATGAGGAGGTGGTGGCCAGGTAAATCTCAGGGTCTCCACTTTGCTGCTGCCTCTTTGAGGACTGCAGCCTCCTGGACTGTCACGTCAAGGGGACCTTTGCCCAACTAAGCTCAGCATTCCCCCAGGTACTATGGCTGTGGTCTGGTGATCCCCGAGTGCCTGGCATCATGTCGGATCCTGGACCTGGGCAGTGGCAGTGGTAGAGACTGCTACCTGCTGAGTCAGCTGGTTGGGGAATGGGGCCATGTCACTGGGATAGACATGACCAAAAGCCAGGTACAGGACTGAGCCACGGCTTCTCCTTGCCCCACCCCCCCCCCAAGCATCCCCCCACCATCATTCCCTTCCTCCTCCCAGGTTGAGGTGGCAAAGAAGCATGTTGCCTATCACATGGACAAGTTTGGCTACCAAAAGCCAAATGTGGAGTTCCTCCAGGGCTACATGGAGAAGCTGGGTGATGCTGGGCTTGCTGATGAGAGCTATGATATTGTCATGTAGGTACCATGTGGGGCTCTACCACTCCTGGTTCTGCTCCTTCCCAGGGCAGTGGGCTGGGGTCCATGTCCACATTCCTCTGGGTTGTCTGCTTCAGGAGCATATGTCAAGAAAAGGAAAATCTCAAGGCAGAGTCTGAAACAGAGCTGGGAATATACAAACTTTTCATAGTCAAACCTATGTCTTGAAATTCTGCATGAAACAGTGTGACATGCAGCAGCTGTGAGTACTCAGTGTATGAGGGTGCAAATGAACCTTGATCTCCTCCTCCTCAGCTCCAACTGTGTGATCAACCTTGCTCCTGACAAGAGGGCTGTGCTGCAGGAGGCCTACCGGGTGCTGAAGGTAATGCCAAGATTGGTACCCACAGCAGGAACAGAGCGGAGCTGGGGTAGCTCTGCTATAGGGGTGCCACTGGGATGCAGCAAATGGCATCCAGCAAGGTTGGGACAGGGTCTCAGATGATTCTGAGTGGGTAGCATTGGAATTGCCCAGTTCTCCCTGCCCCTTTTGTTCTCTTGCTTCTTGGAGTCTTCCTTCACTCCTTGCTGCCCTCCAGCCCGGGGGAGAGATGTACTTCAGCGATGTCTACGCCAGCCAGCGCCTGAGTGAGACCATCCGAAAGCACAGCGTGCTGTGGGGTGTGTGGGGCTCTGGGATGGGGGTGGTGTGGGATGAGGGGACTGGACCTTTGCCTCCGTCACCCATGCTCATGGTCTTGTGCCAGGGGAGTGCCTGGCAGGAGCCCTGTACTGGAGAGACCTGTACAGCATCGCTGAGGAGGTAGGGTTCAGCTCCCCGTGCCTGGTCACTGCCAGCCCCATCACCATTGGCGACAAGGAGTTGGAAAGCATCATTGGTGAGGGTCTCACTGGGGACCATCAGCTCCGGGCAGCCATGGGGAGCTCTGCTGGGGTCCTGAGCTCTGCGTGTTCTCAGCCCAGGTGTTCAGTGCCCTACTCACTAATCTCTCCCTTGCAGGTGACTGTTGTTTCGTCTCAGCAACTTTCCGCCTGTTTAAGGTGCCATGTACCAGCCAGACTGGGCCAGGCCAGGTCATCTACAATGGTGGGATCATGGGGCATGAGCAAGAGCTGGTGTTTGATGCCAACTTTACCTTCAAGGTGCGAAGAGGCACACTGGGCCTTTCCAGGTTGCCAAGCAATCCTGGTCTGTAGGGATGGAGTATAACTAACTGATGAAACAGGGCTGCTCAGCAGCACCCTCTCTGATTTTGAGGGTAAGCTTTGGTAGTGGTAGGTGGTAGCAGAGAGGCTGTATAAACCAGAGGAGGTACGGGCGGGTGGGAAATGGAGCCAGACCCATGCATAGCACTGGAGTGAAGGTAGGAGCAGGACATCCATGGCAGATTCACAGGAGGGTTTGAAAATAGGTCCTTGGTCATCATGGGTGTTTCTCAAGATTTTGGGTAAGGATCTGCCCCTGATTCCACTCCCCTCATCATCTGTCTGAGTGATTGAGGTAAATTCTGGATCCCAGATCCTGGACCCCAGCCCTTTGATTGTCCCTTTGCCCCCAGAAAGGAGAGGTGGTGGATGTGGATGCTGAGATGGCTGCAATCTTGAAGAGCTCCAGGTTTGCAGAGGAGTTTCTGATCCGAGTGGGCGAGACCAATGCTGCCACACCACAGGGCTGCTGTTGCAAGGGAGTGAAGGTTGGTAGCAGGCAGGTCCATGGCTGGGTTCAGGACTGGGGACATGAGTGTCCTGTGCTACCAGAGTTTCACTGAGGTATCAGAGGGGCTGCAGTATGACATCAAGTGACCTGAGTTCTTCTGGGCCAGGCAGGAGCCCATGGGGAACCAAGGGTGGTGCCTTAGTTTGAGCAACTGCACTGCACCCCAGCATGGGTTGGAGCCCTCCAGAGGGGGGATCTGCTCTAACCCATCCCTGTGGCTTATTCCTGCCCATTGCTTTCCCAGCTGCTGATGTGAGCTTGACCCTGGCTACCAGCCCTGACCCTGCAGCACGAAGCACCTCTATCTGCTGGAAGCCTCTCTCCTTCTCTCTTTGGTGGTCCCTCTAGCCTATAGACGAGCCAGAACAGTCAAGGGAGATAACGCCATGCAGCTGTGTGTCCCTGAAACACAACCTTGTATTTGGGAAGGGGGAGATGTTCTTGGGTCCCTGTCCAATCAGAAGGCATTTATCAGATAAAAGCAGAGCCAAAGCTCTTGGCTTCCTCCTAACAGCAGGGAAAAAGCAGATTAATTGACTGAAAGGCTGCCCCCATGTTAGCTATGGAAGGTCTTCTTGGGCTGCTCTGCTGACAGGGAGTGAGTCCGGTGGAAAACGCTACTTTCCTGGGGTGCCTCTTACTTCCTTGTGGCCTGATCCTACCCCTGTTTCTTCTCTGTCCTTCAGGAGAAGATCTGCAATCCTTTCCAGCTGCTGGAGCAGTTGGTGGCTCTGGGTCCTTCCTGCCATCCCAGTGGTACCTGTGGTCCCTCAGGGTGCTGCTGAGTGGTGAGTGATGCCCCTTCACCAGCAGATGCCAGTGGGGCAGGAAGATGTGGTTCCAGTGGCATGTGACTTACACTAGAGAGCAAATAAATGGCTGAGCTCAAAGGCTGCATGCTTGTGGTTGGTAACAGGGGCCCCATGGGGTGCTCTGCTTCCCTGTTGGGACTGGTGAGGCAGGTCATGCCTAGTTGCAGTGAGGCCAGGCAAGGTTTGGCATGGGTTTGGTAGCAGCTGTGCTAGTGTTGAGCTCACGGAGCAGAGATATCTGCAGGATGCAGCATGGCAGAGCATGGTGTGAAAGGCTGGGCTTGATCCTGCAGTGTGTGCACCCCTCTGTGTGAGCCTGGCTCCAATCTAAGGTCTTGGGGAGCCTACAGCTGACATGCAAATGTTTCTGAGAAGCGAAAGGTGCAGCGACAAGCAGCCCGATCGCTTTTTCCTTCTTTGCTCTCCCTATGCGAAGCGTCCACACGCAGGGAGCCGCGGGCGTCTGCCGGGCAGAGCCGGGCCAGCTCCCTGCGGCCGGCTGGGCAGCTCAATAATGTGGTCGTGTTTGAATGAGCAGTTCCCCAGGGAGGTGGACAAGGAGGATTGAGCGCATCCCGCCGACTCGGCCGGCCCTGCTTGCCCATGAAGAACTCAACGTGGCACACGCGGTGCAGAGCGCTGTCTCCTCTATTTGCATTCGGGACAGGGAGATGCCCCAAGCGCAGCTTCCCACACCGTGTCTCGCTGGCAGCCCCACAGCCCGCGCAGGGCATTTCCCTTCCTTCACCTCTGCTGCTGAAGTTTCTGTTTTCCCCCGGACTCCATCTAGCGGTAAAGCCCCGAGTGCCCCGCAAGCATCTCTCCTGCAGAGTTTTGCAGGGAAATGCAGTAATTCTGGACGAGAAAGAACCGGACCGGCCGCGTCCCGTAGCGGGCGAGGAGCGAGGGCTTCGAGGCCGCGGTGGGAGGCGATGGGCTGCGCTTCGGACCGCTCTGTGAACCCTCCCTTGCCCTGGCCCGCCGAGGCTCTCTGGGAAAGGCTGGGGGCTTCTCAGCAGCAGCTTAAAAATGAGGGACCATTTCTACCTCTCCTCACACACTGGTTTTCCAGGAAGGACCAAATTTTGCTGCAGCAGGGAAAGATTAAAAAAAATAATATTTGGGTTCAAAACGAAACATAGTCAAGTGCCAAGAATGCTCTGCAGTAGTGGTGGCCGAGAAGGCATTAAGGTATTAAGGAGGTATTTCCAGAATATCTGAAATGAAAAGTATGGGCAGTCAGGGCTTGACTGTGGCATAGCGAGGGGAAAGCTAGAAACAGGGGTGACATGCTTAACCTGTTCTCTGTCATCGTCAAAATAAGGGAGTGATTAATTCACAATTTAGGGATTAAACATATTAATAATGACCATAATTATGGTTTCCTAGGAAGGTGCCTTGCCAGCCTATCCTGTGGCTTTGGATGAGACTATGAATCTGACTTTTTTTCTGTACAAAATTTTGTAAACTATTTGGTTTAGAGCTATGCCATGATATAAAAAAAAGGAAACAATTAAAAAAACCATTGGTATTATCTGGAATCAACAGGGCATGTATCAGCTAACTTTACGTAGGACTCCCTGACACACCAACCTTAGGGTGGCTGTGACCTGGAAGGTGTGAGGATCTCTGAAATTATGTGAAGGGATCTCACTGATGGCACCTTGGGAAGAACCTGCTGAAAACACAACCAAGATGCTGTTTAATCCCTCCTGGGCTGCTCCTGCCCTTGCCCCCCCCTTCCCCCCAAGCATAGCATTTTTCCACGATTATTACTTACTATTTCTCAAAGTCCCCAGACATCTCATCCTGGGAGGTTTGCAGCAATTAGCTTTTCCTATTAAAGAGAGCCTTCCCAGCGTGAACAGAAGCACAGATGGGGTGGGGGGTCCTACTTGCAAAACCTTTCATTAAAAAGGCATGAGTGCCTTGCTTTGTTCTTTCAGCTTGCATGGGGAGAGAGGCACCCACAGCGAGGTCCTCCCTCTCACATGCATATGAAAAAAGGGCACAGTGAAATGCCACTGCATTTTCAAAGCTCTGTTTGTTTGGGGGTTTATTTATTTATTTACTTACTTTACAAAATTCTCAGCATTTCTGAGAGGAATCAGCTAAGAGGAGTCAACTTTGATTTTTGATCTCTAGAGTAGAGGTCCTCACCAGGTGTGTGGATGGGGGAGTGTCTTGTCTGCTTGGTTTTGTTTGTTCATGCACAACCTCGGGGGTTTTAGCCCCCAAGCCATGAAAAAATGAGGTCCTGTAGCCCTGTCCCACATGAGGAACCAAAAAATAATTGGTCCAACACCCTGGTCTGGGTGTTATTTTGTTGACTGTAGTGGTGGGCCAAATCTCCTATCTATGTGAAGCTCTGCAGCATCAGTGTCCTCTCTGCAGGCAGGGAGGGTGCTGCACCACCATAATTTGGGGTGGTCTGATTTATCCTGAGGTGAAAGGAAAGTGATTCCTGAGTCCCTGCTTCCTGTGGTCATCAGTGAGTTGCTGTAGCTCAGGTGCATCTGCCACCTCCTGGTAAAAGGAAACCTGCAGATGTCCCCCAGGGTGAGCTGAATGAGGTGTGGGGCCAGGAAAGATTTGTGTCTACAGCTGATAGGCTGCTGTACTCTGCTCCCTGCCGCATTTGGTTGTCCTGCACAATCCTCTTCCATTTTCCAAGCATTTAAATGGAGGAGTGGAAGTTTTATCTCCTCTAAAGGGTTACCCTGACCCCGTGTCCTCAGAGCCATACTGGATGCTCCCATGGCTGTTAATCTCTGGATCTACAGGATGCTAAACTGTATCCTTTGTTGTGTATTGCTCATCACTAATGGAATGTGGAGATGATAATGGAATAATTTAGTCTGGAAAAGATAAAGTCGAACCATTAACCCATTACTGCCAAATCTACCACTAACCAAACCATGTCCCTCAGCACTGACCACCTCTACATCTTTTAGATACCTCTGGGATGGTGACACCACCACTTCCCTGGGCAGCCAGGGTTAATAACCCTGATCAATCCAGGATCAGTGCTTGATAACCCTTTTGGTGAAGAAATGTTTGTAATATCCAACCTAAACCTCCCGTGGTTCATCTTGAGGCCATTTCCTCTTGACCTATCTCTTGTTACTTGGGAGAAGAAACCAACATCCGCCTTGCTACAACCTCGGTGTTGTAAAGGTGGCTGCGCCGTTGCCTCTGCTGGGATTTTAACAGCAGTCAGGGCCTTGGAAACAGCAGGGCACTTGGCATGTAATTTAAACACATGCTTAGTTAAAGCATGTAATTAACACACTTAATTGAATATAATTTCAGCACACTCTTATATTACATGTTTTTTCCTGCACTGGGACCTGTCAGCCCTTTGTGTGTCTGCGCAATAAGAACGAGCAGAGCGGAGCAGAGATGAGCAGAGAACCTGGCGAAGCTTTGTCCGTCCCCGGTGGGAGCTCCTCAGCCTGCGGCCCCACTTATGCCAGGTCTCGGCGCGGGATTCTCCTCTTCGAGGAAGCTGAAGATGCCCCGGGCGGCTGCGCAAAAGGCGGAGATGGACCGAGGAGCGCGACCCGTCCGTGTTTCCTGTTTCATATTTACGGTCTAATTTCGACCGCAGGAACGACAAAGCCAGAGAAATACCGGGTTGCGGGACGGGGCGCCCGAGGACCGGAGTGCGACGGCTGAATATATAACCATTGCCCTGACGGTGGCTCGCGCAGAGCGTGGACCGGGCACAGCCGGACAGTGTCGGGAGAACCGGCACCGGTGCCTAGGACGCGATCCCGAGAGAGGGCAGCCCCGCAGAGCCCTGCGGCCCGCGGCCGGGGAACGGGCGCAGGCGGGAGAACAAGAGGATGCTCCCCACCGGGACGGGTTGCGTTCGCGGGTCCGCCAGGAGGCGCTGCGCGACCGCCCACCGGCGCGGCGGCGTGGGGTGGGCGGGCCGGGACGGGGCGCGGAGCAGTGCACGGGAGCCGCTGCGAAAAG